>CM065924.1:720835-920835 GCA_033439105.1 Magallana nippona | reverse complement strand
TGTGAAAAGTGCAGTCTCCTCTTAATATTAAAAAAAATCTACTTTTTAATCACGCGTCGTGCATGTCAATTTCCAAAAGTCATAGAATCAATTCTCGGCAGTGGCCCAAGATTATGTCATAAGTGCGAGACAAGGAAAAACCAAAGCGTTGCTGGTTCCACGAAGCAATTATCTAAATATTGCGTCTTTATTATTTTTTTGAAGTACATAGTACATCTCTTATATATATTTTATTGGGTCTGCTCAACATTTTGACTCTGCTATGATACATGTCAATATTAACTGTTCCCTCATTTTTCAGGCCTTTTGCATGGAAAGAAAATATATATATCGAGAACTTATTCAATAAATTAAATAAGCTCAATAAGCTTAAGAAAAGCAAAATCAAATATTTTTAAAAAAATCAAAAAATGATTAAAAAAAGGCAAACTCGTGGGGATATATCTAAAAACAATTTGAGCATTTTATGTTTGGGGGAGGGGGGTTCAAATGCGAAGATAGATGTAGGTAGAGGGTCTACGATGAGTTTTCTCAAACAATAAAATGCACATTTATAGGCGATGAATCAAATGCGCATACATACAGGCATATTTTTTAGATAATCAAAACCGTCTTCATTTTTTTCCGGGGGGGGGGGGGGGGGGGGGGCTGAAGGTGATAATGTGATTACTTACACTGTCAAATAAAATAAACCATGTACAAAAAAAAACTCACATGTGTGCTTGCTCCTTGTTGAATCAAACATATGAAAACCAATATCACATTTATCAATATTCCGAAATAATACATTTGGGGAAAAAATACCACACATGACTAAATAAGAATACATGCGTGTCTACATGACTGTGTAATTTACAGTCTTCCGGTCATATTGTGTGCCATCCCCGTTCTGCATAAAAGATACCTTCATTGAAGTCTCCAACCATATTATTTGCTAAATCAGTTTACAATCCTGGCGACAAAAGAGCGACAATTGCTTTTTTTAGTATAAAAAGCCCCCCCCCCCCCCCCCCCCCCCCTCCTTTAAATTATGTGTGTCATATAAGATCCTTGATCCAACTAATTCAAATCACATTTGAATGTCAAACACAATCTGGAATTTTTTTCACGCTTGGGGCAATATAAAATTGCCTATGCGGATTACATTGTCGGAATGTTTAAATTAATCACAATTTTATTCATGTGCTACTTTTTTTACAGACCAACACGTACATGCATGCGCTGGGCCAGAATTTTTTCCCAGGGGCTGGCGGAGGGAGGCGATAATGTGTTGACCCCCCCCCCCCCCCCCCGACTCTACTTAAGATCCGCAAATGCAACAACATCATAAGAATTATGTTTTATTATTTATTCTAACAGTGCTTTTTTCAATTTTCATTTCAATGAAATATTATTATCCTTTTTGCGGGTAGTTAGTCCTACCGTTGTACGGCGCGCCTACCGAATAATAAAATCTGATTGGTCAGTTGAAATTACAGTGACCTTCACCGAAAAACAAACTTCTGCACATCGAAGTCATGAAGATCGACATTCATAACCATATTCTACCAGAGAACTGGCCGGATCTTAAACAGGTAATCATGGATAATAGTCACCCAACAGTAGACTTCACAAGGCATTACAAGCTGTCAGCATTTCAACATCTAACGGGGCTATCGGGAAACTTCCATTGCATGCTAACGTTGTGCAGAAAGTTTCGCAAATGATCTGATTGATCTAGGGACCTTTTGAGCTGAAACATTGTATCATCATCATGCCGACTTTGTTGGTGATTTTTTTTCCCCAAAGTTTTATTCAATGCGTTTCATGTATGAATATATATATTTATTTATAGTAGAATGTCCTTGATTTTAATGGTCCGTTTTTACAACATTTTATAAAGAATATTTAATGCATACATGATTTTTATTATTATAAGAAAAAAGTTTTGATTTTCAGCGCTATGGGTACGGGGGATGGGTGCAACTTCATCACAAATGTGCCGGGAAGGCAGACATGATGAAGGACGGAAACTTTTTCCGGACCGTGGATGAAAACTGCTGGTCACCAGAGGCAAGAATCAGGGACATGGACGAAACAGGTGAGAGAACTATAATGACTTATCTAGACACAGGTGAGTCCAGGTAATCTCTAAGTTGTAATCCAGTTTCATTATAAACAGGAATCAAAGTGAGTTCTGACCGATGTACACACACAAGGTAATCCAATATGAATTGTACTAAAAGTACTAAAAATGTAAGTCCACATCTCTCCAAATGAATGTAGTCCAATTAATAGTCTAGCTAGAATAACATGTACCATAAGCTAATTGTAATTGATGGGTGAGGAACTCCATTTTACTCCAATGGAAGCTAATTGTGAGTCTATGTAGTCAAATGTAATCTGACTGTGATAACAGGTGAATTCTGATACTCAGATGAAATCTGTGTAGTAAAAGCATGATTTGGAGTACCATGCAGGTACTCCAATTTAATCTAATTGACAATATTAATATGTTGGTTCAAATACTACCCTCAAGGATCATCGTCGCATTATATTTGGTACTGTGCCAACCCCTGGAACTGACAAGTTAACTCCTGCCAGGAGAAAGAGCTTGGGGTGATCTTCGAGGACGAAGATCATGTAAGGGGAGGAATTTGACGATCAAGCCGGTTCGAATACTGGCGCCAGATAGTTCCGTGAGTTCTGGGGACCTGAGTTTGAATCCTGGTCTGGTCTGTTAATATTTTTTCCTCCATTCTGTTTCAGTTATAAACAATTGACCCAAGGTTCTCCTATGTATTCCTATGAAAGAATCTAATTCATCTATTCATGCTATTTGCTGCAGAACAATCTTGTGCAGCAGATCAAAGTATCTGAATTTAATCCGGCTGGATTCATGTTGTTTCCATTTTTTCAGGGGTGACAGTTCAGGCTCTTTCTACAGTCCCTGTGATGTTCAGTTACTGGGTACGTGTGTACTAAACAAAATGTGGGTAGGAGATAATTTAATTGTTGTCAACCAAATATTTAAGATAAAAGCTTTCAAGAATTAATTGTGGAATGGTAGCATATTATATGAAGAGGTACTACCATTACTTAAACATCATTTTACTCTACCTTTTTACAGAAAGTAAATCAAAATGTTATAAATATTACCATCCTCCTCACATCTGAAATAAAATTTCCAAAATGATAATGAAAGTAAAAAAAAACAAAAACAGTCATTGATTAAAGGATAGATTAAAAATTTAGAATTAAGTCTTTTTTCCATACCTCGCTTATGATTAAGAAATAAAACCATTACTTCTCTCTACTTGATGCTTTGTAGGCCAAACCAGCAGACACCCTGGACCTTAGTCAGATTCTGAACAATGACATCGCGGACACGGTCAAGAAGTACCCCCAGAGGTTTGTGGGGCTGGGGACACTCCCTATGCAGGCTCCAGATCTAGCCGTCCAGGAACTAGTCCGCTGTAAACAGGAACTAGGTCAGTAACCTCATTAAGTCTGGGTCACAACAATCTTTATGGTTAATACAAAGCAATCTCTGGAGCAACTTACTTCTATAGTCTGTCCCAAGATACTTTTGCAGCATATTTTCTTTAATTATTCTACATTTATAAATACCTCTGGGTTTAGACGATGTTCATTCAATAGTATGAAAAAATCCCAAGATTCTCCCTTTGAAACGCCCTCTCTAGTTTGTCAGATTTCAATAAAAAAAATTAAAAGTATACAGGGATTTTGCATTACAAAATAGATGAAAGTACCCGAATGATAACGTTGAAAAATTGTGCAAGGTATTCCGAGTGACTTCCGAATGGAGAAATGATGTCAACATTCCCCATTATAAATCTCCTTAAGAAATCTGTTTTCGTTCCTGTGAATTTTAACGAGCGAAAAATGATAATGTCTACCCACCTTTTTTGTGGGCAGGCAGTTTGTTGATGCTTGTTTTTTACTTATGTGTCTACAGTAGAGGGTCTGTCATGTATTTTTTGTACATGTGTTGCATAATATTTCTAGTCCTTTGGCCCCCTATCTTGTGTTTTGTGTAGATATTTATTTTCCTTATGTGTGTATAATAGGGGGTGATGATTGCATTCAGCACCCCATGTAACCTGTTTTGATTGACCCCCTGTTTTGTATATATCTTTTCGTCATTTACTAAATAAATGACAATTTTCATTCTTACACTGTGTTCTGTTTTATGCCTGCTTGAGCAAAAAACAAGCTCAGTCTCCTTGGCTAAGTCTTATAAGAGAAGGAACATAAATGATAATGTGTGAATGAAGTTATCTTGGAACTTTTCCCTTTCATCGATTTCAATTGGACTTCTTTCACAGGTATGTGTATTTTTATTGAAAATTGACTGAATGTGCTGCATAAACATCTTGGGACAGACTATACATGTATAAAGTATTAACATGGAAAGTAGTTACATCTATCTTAGTCAATATTTTTTGGCATTAGATGAGTTAAATGTTTATTTTTTAAAAGTAATATATTTATACATCCATATTGTCAAATGCATCCATATTGAATGAATAAGATATTCTTTGAAAAAAAAGACAATTTTGAGTTATTCCTCTTTTTAAACAATCCAGTGTAAATGAAATGTCTGCCTGTTAAATTATATTCTGAAACTTTCAGCCTAAAGGATATTTTATTCTTGGCCTTATGTCTGTTGAATACAGTCTCTCTGTAAAGATATGAGATATGCATCTATATTTAAACAATCTTATTAATTAGGGTAATCAGCTAATCAATATGCCTTTATACAAAAATATGTTAAATAAACATTGATTCTTTGTTTTGTTCAGGATTTCATGGCGTACAGATTGGATCGCATGTAAATGACTGGAACTTGGATGCCCAGGAGCTCCGGCCAATATTTGCGGTACGTACTACAATGTAATGGGGAATTTTCTTTGAAAGGTTAATTGTGGTAGGGGTACACCAACCAGTAACCTTTTGATAACTAGCCACTTTTTGTGTACTCCTTCGAAGAACTACACTGTATGTGCAGAATATGGAATAATCTAAAATCAGAAAAAAAACAAATGCAAATGAGAGTCTATAGTTCTCACCAATAGAATATTGCCATTCTCACCAGTAGAATATTTGTTTTAATGATGGTAAATTTTTAACTACTGCTGAAAGTAATTTATTATTTCATTTTGTAGATTCTTTTAATGTAAATCTTTTTGAGGATGAGGAGTTGGTTAGATTTGGTATAAGATTTTCATGTTGTATATTGTTATGGATGCTAAATGTTGTATCATTTTTTTCTGATTAACTATCGCAGGCCGCTGAGAAGCATGAGATGTCAATCTTTGTTCACCCCTGGGACATGGACCTGAGTGGTCGGATGAAGAAGTACTGGTTACCCTGGCTGGTAGGTCAGTGAACCAGTCTATTATTGTACATGTCAGTGAACCAGTTTATTGTTGTGACACTCTGAGGCCTATTACAGAGAGGCTGCATTTGATTTCTTTAATAATCCTACCTAAATCATTATCATAAAAAATTCATTGGGGGTGGGGGTTATTTAATTTTGATATTTTTTGTCATCAAAATATTTGAAATTTTATCTCCATTGAATATTTCTGGGTTTTTTTTTTGTTTTTTGTTTTTTTGTTTTTTTAGTTGATTTATTTAATTTTTTTAAGGTATTAACTGAATTCATCATGTTCATTGTTTTCTAGGAATGCCTTCAGAGACGGCTACAGCCATCTGCTGCATGGTGATGGGGGGAGTATTAGAGGAATTTCCAAAACTCAAAGTCTGCTTCGCACATGGAGGTACATTCTGTTACTTTTGAGATAGTGTATTTATAGGCTCAGTACTGCCTATATATAGCTCTTGGGTAGTGGGTTTACCATTTGTCTTAGTTGGGAGAGTGGTGATTTTAACTGAATGGTCTTGGGTTCAAGCCTAGTTGTAGACATCCTCCCTATTCTATTACACTATTTATGTGGCTTGGCCAAAGATGTAGGGTTGGATTTAAACTGATTTATCTCTTTTATTTAATATTATAAAATATTTACATTTTCCAGTGTCTTTTTTGTGATAACACTACGAATCGATTTTGTACTATACAGCCCAATAAATTCAAAAGACGTATTGTTTGGGACGCAAGCGGGTTTGCATAATCAATATTATGATATTTAATCATACAACTGCTGAAAATTATATAAATATAAGTAATATGGAATCATTATTTGAATATTATGAGGTGATAATTTCGGTCGGGGCGTGATCAAATCTACATAAAGCCCTTCGGGGCCCGACCGAAAATTATCACCTCATAATACTCGAAAAATGATTCCTTATTCCTTAAATAAAAGCAAAAGCATTGAGTGGTTGAATTAGATAGAGTTTCTTCCACTGAAATGTAAAACAGGCATACATGTTAACCTCCAATTGTGAGAAAAGGTAGATTAAGAACCAAAAAGAGGTAGCATTGCGCACTGTCTTTTTCGCATATATTTTAAAGCGCATATTTTTAAACTACATGTATATATAAGATAGGGTTTTTGATTAGCAATTACGGATATCAACTGAAATAAAAAAGACTTTAGCAATATCAACACATGCAAAAAAAGTTTGCATGCTTTTACTATCAAATTGATTATTTAAGCTTTTTTTTTTAGGATAGAAAAAAAAACTTTGTGTGCAGAGATTTTAACAATTGGCATAGTTTAGTAAAATTAAGTTTAGTTGCCATATTTATCAAATAAAAGAAGCAATGAACTAGTAGTAAATCTTCTTTTTCAATATCAAAAATGATGCTTACATGCTTATCTCAAATCATGCAGTGTTGAAATAAAATGCAGGTCAAGTTTACTTTCATGGCTAAGTTAAAAGATATATTCAGTCATCATTAAAGCCATGTGTGGAATGGCAAAGCTTCCTTTTCCTTGGCGAAGATAATATTGACAATTTGTAATCACTGAAAGTAGCTTCTGTAAAGACATGCTTGAAATATTATCATTCACCAGACTTAAAAAAAAGAGTTTGTGTGCCCTTAATTCAAGTCGCACGCTAATTTCAAACCGACCAGATTTTTGGACCACAATGGCTTCCAAAATGGCCATCTATCAAAACAACAATTATATTTTGAAGAAAAGCGGTAGATTTCCTGTTAAAAAGGGGTAGGTGGGAGACAGAGTTACAACGCGGTAGAGTTTGCATATGAAAACAGGTAAAAGATAAAAACAAAAATGAAGCAGATTCAAATGTGTTAATTTTGTTATATCTGCATTTAGAAAGCTGGTCAAAGGTTATGAAACTTAAACAAACACCATATTACATAATCATTGAAGGAGGAAAGTACTGGTAGACATTTTGACATTGATATTTCAGGTGGAGCATTTCCCTTTACTGTGGGCCGTATTGAGCATGGTTACAACGTCCGACCAGATCTGTGTGCCACTGACTGCAAAACTGGTCCCCGACAATTCCTGGGGAAGTTTTATACAGACGCCCTAGTGCATGATCCAGTGGCCCTCAAACTTCTAGTGGATGTTATAGGAGAGGTTAGTGAGAATTGTTGTAGATCTGGCTGACTTCATATGTTCAAACCACATTGTCCCGTTTTGTATTGCCATTATTGTCTTCATTTATATGAACATATGTATTTTCCTTTATTTTCAATCTCTATTTAAATTAGCTGTAGATCTGTAGCTCCCAGTCTGAAAAATTTGGATGGACGACCTTGGAGCTACAGTTCCGTACATGTTTAGAAGTTGCAATTTACGGCGCACAAAAAATGGGCTAGTTTTGGACCGATTAACCTTCCACAAAAATTTTGTAAAAATATTTGATTCAAAAAAATTCCTCAGACATTTTACTTCAGATATCTTCACTTTACTTGCCTCTGATATTTTTTTTAAATACCATCACCAGCCCTGTAAAGTGAAGTAGTGCATTTTGTTTACATGTAAAAATGGTGGCTATTGATCTACACATGAATTTAACATACCTCATTTCCCGAGGTCGGTTAGCGTGTTTAAGAGAAAATCTGAGGCAAGTGATGTGACAATGTCAGTAGTGAATTGCCTGAAGAATTTAATGGTACTTATTTTTCACAGAATTTTTGTGGAAATAAGTTTAATCATCCCAAGACTAGCGCAATTTTTGTGCACCATAAATTGCAACTTCTTAACACGTACAGAACTGTAGCTCCCAGGTGGCCCATCCAAATTTTTTCAGACCGGGAGCTACAGGCATGCAGCTTTATTTAAATGCTATATTTTCTTTCCATTTTTATGTTGTCCTTTCATCCTTAACAAGTTGAAAGTGGACATCAAAGTAATTGACAATAAACAATCATAGACAAAATATTGACCTTGAATTACATGTCATCATAGACTTTTACTGTCTATTCATGTCCAATTTCATCTCTTAAAACTGTTTGAATGCCACACTTTGCACAAACGTTAAAAAAACCCTAGAGATTCTAAGTAAAAGTTTAATTGTAAAATGTATTAAAAAATTTTCAAGTTCATTTTCTGATACACGTTTATCATATTGAAGTTAATTTCAATTGAAGGAAACTTCACAATTTAGAAACAGCAAGATTAATATCTCATAATGTTTGATTATACTTTTAAAAATATAAGATCTTTATATTAAGCCAAACTCTTAATTCTGACTTTGCTGAAGTTGCTAAAGTTGATGCCTTTCAGAGCTTTCAGTACTTTGATTCAGTGTGATCTCTCTTCTACCTAGGACCGGGTCATAATGGGGTCGGACTATCCCTTCCCGCTGGGTGAGCATCATCCAGGAAAACTGATAGAGTCCATGGACTTCCAGCCGCCACTGAAGGTACAGTGTCATTATTAATATATCTCTAGCAATATCTATGTTATATATTTCAAGCCAAGGGTTAACATTTGGCTTTCAGAGACTGTTTTGATAGTCATAAGAAAAGAAGTTAGATCTTGTTACTTTAATGCTGGTTAACATTAAATCAATCTTTAACAACATCCTACCATTAAGTTCACTAATTGGGTAATTGAAATATAAATATTATTATGATCGGCTTTGGCCGATCACAGTTGTGTCCATATGTGGCTATTTTACTATTTGTGCACGCATTGCACCTCACACTACTTTGTTTGCTATATATGCGGTGACAGCTTCATGTAAATCTTTAATTATTTGAAGATTAGTAAAAAAAAAACCACCACACTATTCTAATGCATTTGTCTTGAGATTAAAACATTTACATGTATACAGTTACATAATGATTCAAAACATGGCTTTTCCTTACATGTGTAGGAATTTTAATCTGAAGTTCACTTCAACTATTAAGAGTAAAATAGATTAATTCTTGCTAGCTTTGAAATGAACAAAATGTTGCATCATATCCTATTTATCATGTTTATTGCTTTTGCATTGCATTTACATGAAGCTGACCAATGATATCACATGCCGACCAATACTTGTTTTTATTGACAGGAAAAGTTGCTGGTCAACAATGCTTGTGAATTCTTGAGTCTGGACAGGACAACATTCCAATGAAATATAACTCCAACAGTTTGTTGTGATGAAACCATATGTTGATATGGTTACTACTTCATTCCAGAGAGAGAGAGAGAGAGAGAGAGAGAGAAAGAGAGAGAGGGGACTACATGTATACATGTATTTTTTCTTAAGGAGGCTGGGTGGTCAACAAATTAACCATCAGATCTGCTTTAAATTTTGACATATGATATTGTTAGCCATAAACAAACATTTTGTAAAGAAAACATCCAAATATTTTAGTTGTAAAATTTGATCATTTTCCTAAATCTTCATTCAGAGCTCTTTTTCTTAAGGAGATTAAAGTAGTAGTCATAACCATTGAGCCTTCTTAAGGGTGTGCAAGGTTTTATAATTTGATGTTGAACAGTGCCTGTACAAGTAGAGACACTACATGTATGCATGATTCCTTGGACTATGAAGTTTGTTTGTTTTACATGATGTACATGTATGGAATCTCAGACTGGTGCATATTATAACCATGTAACAATGGTTTGTTCCTGTTTTGCACACATTTGAAAATAAGGTATCGAAAAAATGTGTGCAAAACGGGAATATGACCAGGTGGGATAATTGCTTAATTGTTATAGTCTGTATCACAGTTCCTGTGAAGGAAATTGACAATGGAATAAATATCTACTCACAATAGATCTTTAAATTTATTTTTTATGTTACAATGTAAGTTGCATAAAAGCACAAGAAAGGAATTCTAAGTTTACTTAACATGCTTTTATATATATATATATATATATATATATATATATATATATATATATATATATATATAGATTTTACAATTTTTCGGCTTACGAGTTATCGCACTTTTTAATGTGTATTATGAAGAAGTACAGAGTGCTCGATTTGGTCACGTAATGTTGGTGTCATCATTTGACCAATGAAATTAAACGCGGGAAATCTAGCGACTCTCTTTCTTTAGAAAAACGCGCTAATTCACTTTCTTTCAGGACGCCGCACGGGTAACACCTTTGAATACCGATTCTGTTCCTTCGGACCATTTCTTTAAAAATTCAAACGGTAAGCGTTGTATATACTAGTCTTAAGTGTGTATGTTTGTCAATGATCTATTACAAACAATTTTACTTTCTTATCTTATACGCAAACAATGAATTCAACTAAAGTTTTGATTCTCGGACACTCTATTGTCCGCCGTTTCCATCATTTTCTTATTGACGATGAAGATTTAAGGTATGTTGGTGATCCGGGTATTAACTCGCATGCAGTAAGGTACAAAGGAACAGGGGGTCGTACTATTGATGGTATTTTACGTCACGATGTACCTTTCATTAAAAGATTTCAGCCGGATCATATCATTCATGGCTGGGGGCAATGACGTAAGACGATTATATTCACCGGAGGAATTTGCAAGCAAACTCTTAGCAGTTGTATCAGTTTTGCATAAAAGGTGTAGTGTTTCACAGATTCATGTTTGTAAATTACTTCCAAGATTTAGGCAGTCATTTGATTATAGTCAATTTGTCGATGCAGCCAACGCTCTTATCAAGAAGGACATAACCAATTTGGATTATTTCTGGGAGCATAATGGAATGTTTCCTTTACCAGCAGAAGATAAATATTGCGATCATAAATTCTTAGCAGACGGCGTCCATTTAAACAAGCAGGGCAATGTTCATTTGTACCGCAGCTTGCGTGGGGTCATTCTTCCAAGGGCACGCTAAGTTAAGGTGGCCGCATTGTCATCATCAACACTTCAGAATTTTTCAACAAAATTAAATCAACTTTCACATTTGCTTAGCAATATGTAGGATATTAAATAGATATAAATAATTTGAAAAAAATATATATATAATAATTATAATTTTAAAAAAAATCATCCGTTAACACTTATTGCTAATAATTTTTTTCTCTACACGAGTCATCATTTATGCGTACCTTCGGATCCGGTTAATGATCCAATAATATTGTTTTTGAATTGTTTATCCTTTTTTGATTGTTGTTGCTCTTAACGAGACTGATCTCTTAACGAAACCGCATTGGTCCTCTTAACGAGGCCGTTCTTGGTTCTCTTAACGAGACCGCATTGGTCCTTTTAACGAGGCCATTCTCGGTTCTCTTAACGAGACCGCGTTGGTCCTCTTAACGAGGCCGTTCTTGGTTCTCTTAACGAGACCTCATTTGGGTCCTCTAAACGAGACCTTTTTTGGTTCTCTTAACGAGACCGCATTGGTCCATTTAACGAGGCCATTCTCGGTTCTCTTAACGAGACCGCATTTGGGTCCTCTAAACGAGGCCTTTTTTGGTTCTCTTAACGAGACTGCATTGGTCCTCTTAACGAGGCCGTTCTTGGTTCTCTTAACGAGACCGCATTTAGGTCCTCTAAACGAGGCCTTTTTTTGGTTCTCTTAACGAGGCCGTTTTTTGTTTTATCGAGACTGCATTTGTTTTGTATTCATTCATACAACAACATTCTATCGTCTCTTGTAATAATTACGTTGCACTTATGCTGTATGATTAAAGACATATTTATGCAATTAATTTATCAAAAAAAATTTAAAAAAAAATTTAATTAAAAAAATGCATGATTATCACCTCCTTTAAAAGGTGTACTTAAATACCATTTACTAATACCAGCACAGCAATTATTTTCAATAGTGTTCATCATGAACCTAAGCGGAAATCTACAGATTTGACGAATCGAACATCGACCAAAAGAGGAAAACAATCTCTGGATGGCTCAGTACCACAATCCAGTTCTCCTTCTACCATCTCTCCGGAGATTTTGGAAACCATTACAAATGAGGTCACGGAGAAAGTCACCGCCAACCTGAAGGAGGAAATTTCTAACATATTCAATGCTCTCCAGCCAACTGCCATCACCAGTCAAGGGAGTATTGCATGTGCATCTAGTATTAACTCAAATATCAATATGGATAACCCAATCAGGAAACTGTCGAGGCAGCAATTGTTAATCAATCTAATAAGATAACATCAGGTAGATCCAGTAGTGGTTTTGTAAGTACATCGGTCTCCATAGAAGCTCGTGTATACAGGTAAAATTGCAACATATGTTGAACATAAGTTGAACATATATTCTAAAACATATGTTCGCCATAAAATCGAGCACCATTTATAAACATATGTTATTATATGTTTAACATATATCAAACATATGTTTTCAATAGTCATATAATTAACATATGTTCATAAACATATGTTTAACATATGTTGAAAATATGTTAATTTCATTCTGACTATTTATTTTCAATATTTTTGGGATAGAGAGAGAGAGAGAGGGAGGAGAGAGAGACAGAGAGAGAAGTCAGTATTAGTGTTGATTTGACAAAATATACTTTAACCTTTAATGTATAAAGCCCGTTTTTGGCCAACTTCTCCTATTTTGATGAGCTGTTCTTAACAAGTCACGTGTAAACTTCTTTCTAAACTGTTAATACAAATTTAAATACAACCATCAGACTTTTTAAAATAAAACCATACCAAAAATAATTAATATGAAAAATCATGTAAAAATATATTCTTTTGGTTTTCAATAAGTTTGATTATTTGTGTTATTTTTTCAAATTGAGATTATAAAATCTTTCAAAAAATCAGAACCAAGAAAAAATGAACACTTGCATTAATCATACAGCCAGAGCCACATATAAATAATTATAATTACCATTACTTGTCCCAATTATAGCAAGTGTAGTGCAGATATCTTTGAGCCCAAGATAAATATCTGGATCCTGGATTATTCATAACAATGTCTTCAGGCTACATCAAAAGAAATCTTTGAAACTTCTGTACTACATCCATTTGCTACAAAATATAATACACACATTGTCACACAATAGTTTGATATATCAAAATGATTTGCATATTTTCTAATGCATTAATTCAATTAATGCATTAATGAGAATTATAATATAAACAAAATCAAAAGATGACATATTTTATGTATAAAATAAAATGTATATGAAAAATCCATTGAACTTATTTTACTACAAGTATACTATGAGCCTAGAAATAAACACCATGTAGCAGTTTTCAGGGTGTAAAAAAAGTTTAAATTTGATTCCCAATGATATATAATTATACTTGCATCTTAACAATTTAGAGAGATATTGACTGTGTTATAGTTGATGCCATCTGTGATGTGTCCAGCAGTCAATGCATGCACTGATCATTCCAGCAAATATTTATGCCAATGATTGATAAACCCATTTAAAAATTAATCAAGTAGCATACAATATGGCTGAAAAAAATTATAAAAATCAATAAATTAAATTGATATAAATATTTCCAATATTTCTAAACAATTATTGAATACGTAACGACAGAAAATCATTTATTCCTTCAGACCCTGTGAGATTTTAAAGACTTTTTTTCCTTTTAAGTGTTATAGAAGAGCTAGTCGTTGCTCTGCAATCAGCTTTGCTCTAGTTTTGATGGCTACTTTAACTTTACTACAAGATTTTAAATGCGTCTGATCTGAATGCATCAATGTTTGAATGCTTTGTTTATCATGAAAATTGTTAGGTCTAAATAAACTACAGCCATAGCTGTTGAGTTGTATGCCTAGCTCTGTGGGAAGAAATGTATACCCCAACCTTCTCTTACGGTCTGTCAACCCAAATTTCCCGTGGTCAGCTGTGGAGCTACAGTTCTGCAGCTACATATATAACTCGAAGTTACTTGTACTGTATCGACTTATTTTTTAACAGTTTAACTATCCTTAGAAGTCCAAGTATTGAGGTTTTAAAAAGTAAAACTACAATGATGACCGTCGGTACACAGGGGCATCTTATCCGCTAGATGCTTTCTATGGTATTATATATATGTCATAGAGAGCAGAGCGGATAAAATGCCCCTGTGGTGTACCTGATAAATTGAAATCAAATATATGGTCAAAGCAGTACGTGGATTTCGGTAGTCTGCTACTCCGGACCAAACAAGGTAAGGAAAAATTTTCCCTTCGGGTAGAGAATTCGATGAAGCCAGGTATGCTTACAATTCACCAGGTGGAGAGAGATGATACTGATGGAGAATTGTCTTCTATGAACGACTGGTTTACACCTTGGAATATGTATATGGCTATTTATTGCATAAAGTATCCACACGAGCAAGCTAAACTAGCAAAGCATCTAGAAACGGCCAGGGACATTGCGGGTGCAAAAGGATTTCCGATCCTTAATTGAACAAGGCCAGGTGCAGTGGGGAGATGTTCATATGGAACTGTACGTAAACGCACGCCTTACTTCTTCTCAATCTATCAAAACAACTTATTCACATAAAGAATTGAGTAAAACTATCCCCAAAGGAGCTTGTTTCCAGTTCCACTCAGGTAAGCAGTGCAATGCAGGTTTTGCCTGTCGTTTTCAGCACAGGTGTCACAACTGTGGTGGCTCGCACCCTTTCACCCAGTGCACTAAACAGGTTCAGCGGCCCTTTCGTGTCCTACAAAGATTTAAGTATCAGTCACCACAACCAACCAAATTTGCCAATTCCTCTAAATCACCCCCTCTTACCAAGCAAGGGCCCAACACCAATCAAACCAAATAGACTTGCAGATTGGCTGTCTGGTTACGACGAAACTGAGACAAACTATTTAATAAATGGTTTTTCAAATGGTTTTTCATCAGGGTTTTTTGGTGAATGTCCTGGTGTAGAGTCTCAAAATCTAAGATCAGCTTTTATTTGATATAATTGATGAAAAGATTCTTAAAGAAGTTTCAACGGGTAGAGTGTTAGGTCCATTCGATTCTAAACAATTTGTTGACGTACAATGTTCCCCATTAGGTTTTGTAGAGAAAAAGGTACCAGTTGAATATATAATGATTCATCATTTATCTTATCCTAGAAACAAATCAGTTAACGATGGCATTCCACGCGAGGGATCATTTGTTCAGTATTCTTCGGTTGGAGATGCCATCAGTCATATCAAGAACTGTGGAGTTGGTGCTTATTGTTGCAAAACGGATATAAAATCTGCTTTTAGGATAAAATAAGCATGACAAAAGAGGTGAAAGAGGATTTGGAAGTTTGGGAATGTTTTCTTGATAAAGTCAATGGATCCTCGATTTTCCTCCCAGATAAGTGGTCAAGTTCGCATGAGTTGAAATTTTATGGAAACTGGGATAGTAATTTGCAATATAAAAATATTGTAGTCTTAGAACTTTACCCAATAGTTGTGGCAATAAAAGTGTGTGTGTGGGGGGGGGGGGGGATGTTGACTAACAAATGTATATATTTACATTCTACTGTGTTTTTCTATTGAATTCTGTGATCTTTAAATGCCTCTAAATGCAACAACCTAATCACTGCGTATGAATTTACATGTAATTTACATAACAATGAATTCTATGTTATCGGTTAAAAAATATATTTCATACATGTTGATAAAACACCGTGTTCTACAATTATGCATTAATAAAATTGATTTTATTGTTAAAAGCAAATTTTCAACAGTAATTTTTCATGAATTATATTTTCATGCTCATCTCAACAGTCTATGTGATAACCAGTTTAAACCGGTTCTAGAAAACAGCTGTTCTTGCTGTTACTAATGTACTCCCTCCGTGATCTGCAATTTATACCGATTTATTTTAATAAAATAATTGATTTCATCAATAAGGGAATGTAAATATAAGCATTAAATGATTTATTTTTGACGTCGTCGTGTCAATAATAGCCGTCAGTTGAGCAGACAAACTATCATAACGCGCTAACGCGCGTTATTCAATTTGTCTGCTCAACTGACGGCAGTTATTGACACGACGACGTCAAAAATAAGTCATTTAATGCTATAATATTTCCATTCCACATATTTTTTGCTTGTAAAGTGTGTTGAAAGCTACGGCAGCTATAACACTATAATACACGCAGGGTACTCAACGGTTAAAATGACGAGTTTTATTATGACGTCACAAACGTTGAACGCTGCAAACTGCAACGTCACAAGAGAAAATCAAAGTGCACGCTTGTGGCTGTTACAGTGGCTCTTCCATTAACTTACCCTTTGGATAAGATAGGAATTTTAAGGAATAAATCACATTTGCACACAATGCAAGAAGTTAAAAAAAATGTAAATGTAATAACGCGCGTTACTCAATTTGTATGCACACACCGCTGCAGTTATGAGACTGTATCTTTCAAAATATCATGATTCAATGCTATATTAATTTAACACTGATAATCAGGCATGTAAGGATAAAGATATCATGGCTCTTGTTCGCCAGCTCGTTGCTAGTTGTCTTGAATTTAATATTTATTTTAAAGAAAAACATTAAACATCAAAAGAAAATATACTATGTGATTTGCTTTCTCGTTCCAAGGTACAGCAATTTCTACAATTAGCACCTTGAGCCGACAAACAACCAGTCGAGATTCCCAGTCTGCCGCCTTATGCAAGTTGACCCTGGTTGTGAACGAACTCCTGGATTCCAGTTTGACTGCGTCAACTTCATCATCATACAATCACGCATGGTCGACGTTTAGGAACTTTGCGGAAAAGTACAGTTTACGAACGGATATCCCCGTCCAACAACACATTGGTTCTCTATGTTGCTTTCCTTTTCTCACAAGACTGCGCACCGTCGACGATAACACCTTATCTTTCGGCCATCAGTCATGTCCATAAACTCAATGGCCTCCAAGATCCATGCTCATCATTTGTTGTACAAAAAGTATTAACTGGAGCTCATAAGCTCAAACCGACAACTGATGTTAGAATACCAAATACTAGGGCTATCATGCTCAAACTCCTCGATTCTTTACAACATATTATATCCAATCTATATGAAAAAATTCTATTTCGAGCAATGTTTTCGTTAGCCTTTTATGGTTTTTTGAGAATCGGCGAAATTAAGTCCAGCTTAACCGTTCCAAATAAAAATCTGCTACATTTTAACCAAATTTCTATCGTAAATGACACAATATTGATTAAATTTGTATCATATAAGCATAGCCTGGGAAAACCTTTCTTTCTAACAATACATGGGGCTAAGGACTCAGATTATTGCCCAGTTCAGTGCCTTGAGAATTATATTAATCAAAGAGGACTGCAAGAGGGTCCTTTATTTTGCTACGTACCATGCACACCTGCGACTAGGATAATATTTTCTGTGATACTGAAGAATTGTTTATCTTTCGCTAATATCCAGATGGGGAAAATTACTAGTCATTCGTTTCGAATTGGCATTGCTTCTCACTGCGCAGACTGCGGAATGAGACGGTAAAAATAGACTCCTGGGACGTTGGAAATCAAATGCCTTTAAATCGTACATCAGACCAGTTAATTCATTTAATTAGATGCAATTACCCAGTCTAGTCAAAACTGTGTTTACTTTTCTATGACGCTGTATCCAGAGCATATGTTTATCTCTGTCGACATTATTGTTGGGCTACTGAAGGGCATATGTTTATCTCTGTCGACATTATTGTTGGGCTACTGAAGGGCGTATGTTTATCTCTGTCGACATTATTGTTGGGCTACTGAAGGGCATATGTTTATCTCTGTCGACATTATTGTTGGGCTACTGAAGGGCGTATGTTTATCTCTGTCGACATTATTGTTGGGCTACTGAAGGGCGTATGTTTATCTCTGTCGACATTATTGTTGGGCTACTGAAGGGCATATGTTTATCTCTGTCGACATTATTGTTGGGCTACTGAAGGGCATATGTTTATCCCTGTTGACATTATTGTTGGGCTACTGAAGGGCATATGTTTATCTCTGTCGACATCATTGTTGGACTACTGAAGGGCATATGTTTAACTTTGTCAACATTATTGTTGGGCTACTGAAGGGCATATGTTTATCTCTGTCGACATTATTGTTGGGCTACTGAAGGGCATATGTTTATCTCTGTCGACATTATTGTTGGGCTACTGAAGGGCATATGTTTATCTCTGTCGACATTATTGTTGGGCTACTGAAGGGCATATGTTTATCTCTGTCGACATTATTGTTGGGCTACTGAAGGGCATATGTTTATCCCTCCTGTTGTATTTTTGTACGTTATTAATTTTGTTACATTAAATATATATTTATTTCATTGTATGTTTAGCTAGATTAATGGTAATTAATTTGCAGTTCTAATATTAAAATAGCCACGGGATATGTTTATCCCGTTAGCTTTGAGTTTGCTCTTTCCCACCAGTATTTCTTCCTCCTTTTATTTTTCCTTGGGGTCTGAATTTGATTAACACGTTTAATCAAGTCCATGGCGTTTTCAGACCACAAGGAATTTGTTTGACGATATTACGTAACCAATTTCAGTTTCTCAATACAGCCAATTAATAAAATTCATATTTGTATATGATTATTAATTACTATTCGGAAATTAATTATAATTACATCATATTAAGATCAAATGCAAAATTGTGACATAATTCATTTAAATTTCAATTGTAGTATTACGTAATATTATTTTATATAATTTTATGTAATGTGTTACAATGTTATGTAACAATTAAAGTCACGCTGGTGGCAAAGAGCAACATATACCATGTCTTGTTTTGTTTATACAATGGAGGTGATGGTCATACGTCAAGTAAACGACATGAGTTATAGCCCCTTGATACGGAAATCAATTATGGATAAATCAGCATAATAATTGACATACATGTTCTTGAATTTAATTTCAAACATCAAATTTGTCATGAACATTTTTAATTATTTCTTTAAACAATGAAGATTATTTCGAAAATTCTGTACACGTAGTGCTTTTGTTTAACTTACTGCCTTTAGGAAGTAGATATAAATGTTTGTGAAATATGATACCATGTAACCGTTGAATTCAAGATGTAAACCGCCGAACTTGTTGGGTAGGAAAGTAACAGCAAGCAAAGCATTAGCCATGATGAACCACTAAGTGTGAGCTATGAGTTTTCATAATTTAACACTGTTGTATACTGAATGTTGTTAATAGTATAAAAAATTGTCACCTTAATTATTGATGCCAAAAAATAGAGTCATTCTTTATTTGCACAAGACATACATCTTATGGCATAGGTTACAAATAAACAAAATGCAATATTGCAATAATGGTATGGTACATGTACATAAATAAAGTACATTGACAATGTATATATAATAATTTTCTACTAACGGGAGAAAACAAAACAAAGATTTTTTTTTAATTGTTGTGAATTTCAAAAGCAAGGTGGAGATACTTCCCCAAATTAAACAGTTCTTAAAAGTTTTGAACACTTAATAATTGTATAAATTTGTATACAGAAGGGTTTTTTTCCAATAATACTTCTTTATATATTTTACTCGGATTTCTCTATATTGTCGACATATCAAAACAAAATGGAATTCATCTTCAATATCAGAAAAAAAATTTACAAGAACGACTTTCCTTTGGTACATTCGTGTGTCGTCCACTTTCAATTGCAAGTTTATGAGATGACAATCTAATTCTTGCAATGTGTTTCTTGTAAGTAGAAGGTATTGGTTTTGTTAGATAATATTGTAATGAAAACTGATCAATAATATGCTTGTAAAAATAACATCGAGATGAGGAATTAATCTGTTCTACAAGTTATTGAATAAAATGATCAATGATTCTTTGCTTAATTATAGGAAAATAAGTTGCACAATGTTTATATTCTTGCTCATACCATATATGCCCTACACCAATTTCAAAAAGTTTATTTTTAATTACACTAACCCAATTTTCAGCAAGTGTCAAAGAAAATTCACACTCATTATATAGCATTTTGTAACAGGACTGTAAAATACAATTCTGACTTTGTAACAATTTGAACCAAAATTTGAAAATTCTAAACATTAGATAATTTTTATAGGTAGCCTCCCAGTTTCAAAATATACAATTGCAGTGTTAGTATTCTTCTTCACACTTAACAAAAAATGCTAAGTGTACTTTTTCTATATCATTAGCAGCATACATGCCCCATATCTCACAGCCATAATTCAGTATACTAGCAATTGACAGCATTGTGCATCAGTAATTACATCATTTGCATTAGACCATGTTTGATTCAGAGTAGAAGCGAATAATTTACAAAAGCAACTGACAAGACTAATACCTCTATAATTATTCCACGTCCACACTTTCCGAAGTAATATTTATATTTTCCAAGCAAGATAGAAGTACACCTTTGACGTCGTCATAATAATCGGGATGTGTGTAGATCTGTATCTGCTGTGGGTTGCTCGAATTCCACCATAGAACACAAGGTGCGTGATCTGAGAAAGTAGCAAAACTAGACACAATGTTTTCTGTTATATCAAAAATATCAGGCGTAGATATCAAATAATCAACAACACTTAGTCCTCTCGCTCCACAGAAGGTATAGTCTCTGTCCAGTGCAAATTTGTGTCTCCCATTTAAGATTTTTAAGCCACTTAATTTGCTCAAAGATAAGAGTTTGGATCCATAATCATTTACAACTTTATCCGGGTTAATACGGACAGGTAGTGGTTTGTCAATTTCATACTTTAATAATTCAAAAACTTCACTCAGTATATCACAGCTGATGATGTCATTAAAGATGAAAAAAAAATAAATGATAATGGTAATTAACATTTGGATGGACACTCTATACAGGATAATATGTCAAGCTTGGATGGGGAGTAATCTTCAATGAGATACAGTCATTTGGTGGTATTCTGAATCGCATCGCGTTTCGTGTTTTCGGACGTTGGAAGTGTCGCTATGCAATGTGCAAAACATTAACAGATGAAACTACCCTACAGTAATGAGTTATCTGTTACAAGTTTCAGGATGAAAATATCGTCCGTTAATATCTAATTAATGATTATGCTGACATTAATGGAGGAAATTTGTCTAGTGAAGACGCTGATAAATATTTTTCATTTATGCTGTGGCTTGGATAATCGAAGAAAATTGACAAACTGTATGATGATAAATCGGCAATTTTGTATATTCTTCATGAACTGTAAGGATTTTTTTCTTCTCAAAACCTATCAAATATAGACCTATTTCATGCATGTTCAACCCTCTTGAGTTTGGGGTAAATCGAATCAATATTAAAAATATTATTTTTGTCCGAATGTTTCGTTTCCAGAAAGTGACCCGCAATATACTAAACCGGTGATGTCATAAGATCTACTGTCAAAGTCGCTACTTCAAAGATTGAAATATTTTTTTGAAAAGATCTGTTGCCTTACATAATATCCTTTCTGTTGATACCAAACAACAAATTAAATACACGCGTTTTACATATTTTGCAACTAAGTTGTAAAAAGGTTTTCGTAGTACCCCAAATGACTAGTTTTCTTATAATTATCCATTGAATCAGTTTTCAATTGGCTTGGGACCGACAATTTTTCCTCAACTCATTCAGTTTTATATTTAACGTAAATGGACAAAAATGTAAAAGTTAAATCAACTATCATTATTTTTATTTTATCAAAAGAAAAAAAAATGACGATAGTTATCAAATATTAATCCTAAAACACAACAAAATATCTGTATTCTTCTTGTTTCATCGGTAATGAGCTGATAAAACACAGGTAAAAACCAAGGTAAAATCTTGGATTGAAAGCAGATTGCTATTCACACATATTGTTCTATACCCAATTATCAAATGTGTGCAAAACGGGAACACACCCACTTATCATTTCTCATATAATACCATGTACCATTATACCAACAATATGTTTTATGTAAATGTTTTCATTGGTGTCTTAAATACAGCTTGTTGAAATTTTGTATCGTTTTAGGAGTTTACTTGAGCGAGTGTAACAAATTAGAACTTCTATCATTACATTTTACAGTTAATCAATAAAAATCATCAACATAAACACTTGGATAGTATTTTAATATACAAAGCTGATTTGCTATCCTACAGGGCTAGCATCAACTTAACACGATAAAAGAGCATGTTAATAACTTACGCTTAAGGTCAAGATCTAGAAAATAACAGGTGCCTACAGGTTTATGAAATTCATGATATAAATTCTTTGAATGATGTTTTATTACAATAGTTTTGTTTGATAGGGTGTACCGGGGCATAAATGTTTGGAAACCACAATGACAAACATTGTTTTGATCTGTCAGTTTCTAGCTATGAAATATGAAAGAAATAAGTAACAGATCTCAGAATTTTGTCACTTTTTGAATAATGAAATATATTTAGAATGCCTACAGTTTCTCAAAAACGGCATTACGCATGCTCTTGACCTCCCCTTTAAAATGATGTAAAATTGAATATAGGTATCGGGATTACTTTTGCCATGATTTGATATAGAAATTATTTCATTTTCTAATAATTCCTTTAAAGTCGTGAAGTATGGGAAAAAGATTCATTGAATTAAATATGACGTCATAATCGTTCTAGCCCAAAAAAGACAATCTGGCTCCGATTTCACCAAAAAAAAAATTAAGTCAAATCTGAGTTTTTTCTCAAATATTTGAGTTTTTTCTCAAATTTCAGAAAACTCAAATCTGCATTTCACAAAAAATTTTAGTCGTATTTTTTCACTCAATTTGAGAAAAAAACTTAAGTTACCTCCATAGCAGACTTAAGTCAAATCTCAAATATGAATATGTCATAAACATCATTAATACAGTATTCCATTGTCTGTAATATTCATTTCTTAGATCTATTCCACTCAATAATCAGCGTATATGTAATATTTTATGGAGGATTGATAAATATTTTTTTCATTAAAAAATAATAATTTGGGGCAGTTATCTCCCTTGACAAAAAATGTAAACAAAGGGAACTAATTCATTTGTTTGTGTTAAATGGAATAACTGTGCAGTGATCCTACTTTCTAATCATTTTAAGGTAACCATAAAGTAATTATTGTGTTTTTTTTGTTTGCTATATAATATATAAAATCATATATATGTGTAATCTATATTTAGCATAACAAAGTGTAAATTTCATGACTGATTAACATTTTATGACTCTTGTTGATTTAATCATGTTAATCCGATTTATCTCTGTTTAAAACATTAGCAGACGATTGTTTTATTGAGAATAAATAAAAAAACAAAGAGAAGTTATAAGTGGCCACTTGTGACAATGAAAATTCTTGACTCAGCTAAGTAAAAAATTCAACTCAGCTGAGAATTGACTAAGTTTGATTTGTGAAACGCAATTTGAGAAAAATCTCAGCTGAGTAAATTCTCAGGATTTGAGATTAAACTTAGGTAAAAACTTAAGTTTTTTTGTGAAATCGGAGCCTGGAATCATATACTTGATCTTGACCTTAAGATTTTTCAAACGCTTAATTAAACTTCATAGTAAAATATCTTCTAATTAATTAAGATGAATAATTAGTTAAAGAGTTGTTCACGATCCATAACTACACGAAAACTGAAAACCGGGGATTTTTTTTTTTTAAATGCTTTTTCTTCTTCTGACCTCTCCGCTATAAGTGTGACTCTAGCGTGAACTGGTACCTTCTAAATGGGTTGCAGGTGTAATACTTTTTTAAGTCGGGTCAACCACTGCATGAACGCAAACTTGATATGTGGGACATGTGGGACAGGTATTGTGCATAATAGAATTTTAAATTTACGTTTGCAAATATGTTTCCTTATATGAACATATAGAATAGCAAAACCGTTCATTTCTGTATATTTACGTTTACAAATATGTTTCCTAATATGAAATAGAAGAACAAAAACGTTCAATTCTGTTTGAACTATTTAATGATAATTACTTCACGCGCCTTTTGTTTGATGGTTGCGTTATTAAAAATATAAAAACACGGTTATGTTGATGATTCTGAACGATTTGCCTTTCTCAAACGTAAATATAAGTAATGAACAAAAATGTTAAAATGTTAACCGGGATATTAACTTGGTTGGTACGTGATCAAATCTCTTCTGACAAGCCCTTCGGGCTTTACAGGATTTGGTCACGTGACCAACCAAGGTCCTATCCCGATGAACTTTTTAGTATGCTGTCAATTTCTTAAATACTCGTTTGCGAATATGTTTCGTCAATGTTGCATGAACCTATACAATCATGTATATGTCTGAAGAAAAAACATTCAATTCTGTATATTCAGATTTGCAAATATGCTTCCTTATATGAATCTACAGAATAGTGAAAACGTTCAATTATGTGTGAACTTTTTAATGACGTCATAATGATTACCGCACGCGCTTGTCGCCAGACGGTTCCATTATTGTAAACATTAAATACACGATTATTTTAATATTTCTGAACGATTTGCCTTTTTCAAATAAAATGTAAGTTACTAGTATAAACAGCAATGTTAAAAAGTTCACCGTGCACTTCGGGCTTCATAAGATTTGATCACGTGACCGACCAAGTTCATATCCCGAGAACTTTATAACACTGCTGTTTATTTCGTAAATATTTTCTTTAATGCGTCAAACCGAATGCGTTGGGCATTGCAGAAGATGTGCTGATTCGATCGTCTTCTAACTAATCGCAAATCATGAGAGATTCTTTTTATCACATATTTTACCACAAGTTATACCTCAATCTTTTGTTAAACCTCAATCTTTCTGTAAACATTATAATTGTGAGCCGCACAACACATTCAGTCAAGACGTCGACAACTTTACGCCTGGAAAAAAGTTCCTTGAAGATAAACAAACAAACATTTAATTTTCTGGTATATTTTTATCAATTTATAAAAGAAAACTGAAACAGCACTAAATGATGCACGTTACCAATTCTACACTTTTCAACTGAATTATTTTGTGACTTTTTATTCTACGTCAATAATTTGCCTAAAACTACGTAATGTTTAATTATGACGTCACGTGGCGCAAGAACACACAGTGGAATATCAAAAATTTATCCCATGAGTGATATCCACCGTATATTGAGATAAACATGTGATAAATTGATTTATCACATGTTTATCTCAATATACGGTGGATATCACTCATGGGATAAATTTTTGATATTCCACTGTGTGTTCTTACGCCACGTGACGTCATAATTAAATATTACGTAGGTTTAGCCGGTTGTTTGACGTATAATGAAAAACTAAAAAATAACACAGTTGAATAGTGTTGAGTTGTAAAAGTGAAGCATTTAATGTTGTTTTATTTATTTTTCATGAATTCGTAAAGAAATTGTTCGAAAATGAAATGTTTGTTTGTTAAACTTTGAGGAACTTTTTTCCATGCGTAAAGTTGTTGACGTCTCGTAGGTAATGTGTTGTGCGGTTCACAATTATAATTTGTACAGAAAAAATTGAGATTAACAAAAAACGTTGTAAAACATGTGATAAAAAGAATCTCTCATGATTTGCGATGGTATATGATTTTTATCCAACTCGTTGTGTGTTTTCTATCCCCTCGCCAAGGCTCGGGGATAGAAAACACACAACTCGTTGGATAAAAATCATATACCATCGCAAATCATGAGAGATCCTATATATATCTCGTGGGAATGGATGTTATCGAGATGGGGTAATCTATTGAGGTAATTTTGAAAAAAAGAAGATGAATTGAGTAATTATATAACTATCTGACCCGTGGCTGTTTACGCTCTGACGTCGGTCATGAAGTTGTATGTCAAATTTATCATTGTATAAATTTTGAATTGTTCACACTAAGAAGCAAAATTTACAGCTTGATTTTTAGAAGCTTATCTTGGAAACGACCCTCCGACCCCCTTACTTCTCTGATATATGGGTGTTATAGCTGCATATCAGCTACAAATACTTCTACATGTACTGGAGTATGTTGCAATTTGAAACATGCTCCAGTTGCATGTTAACATATTAAATATACCTCATACCACATATCAACAAAAGTATTTAGAATGTTGACAAGAGCTCGAAGCGTCGACGAATAATAGACAGGGGTAAAGATATGCAGCGATGCGTGCACCATTGAGGACTGCAATAGCCCATGCACATATTCCCGGTATATAAGATAGGCATCGCCAGTCTAGACATTTAATAGTTACTGTAGTCTGCTCTCCACACCACACTAAAAAGAGGCAGCAACGATGTCAGGGACGACTCGCAGACAGAGGGTGGCGGTTATAGGGGCCGGACCAGCGGGGCTCTGTTGTCTCAAGGTACAGGTTTTTTTTTATCTGTATCAATTCCTTATAAATTTACTGTCAAATCATTTGAACTTGGGGTGGGGGGTAGGGGAGAGGCAGTTTTCAGATTGCAAATTCTGGGTGCCCTGTTTCGTGGATACCTATTAAAGATCAAGTTTCATATTTTGTTATTATATATCATTTAAACATTGGTGGGTTTTTTCCAGTAGTATTTTTATGAAATTAACTTAAAGATGTATGTCTTATGCAATTAAGTGAATTGAAATTGAATTAATCTAAGTGCTTCGAAATGATTGCTGTTTTTTGTAGTGTAGATATGCATTTGAAACGTTCTAGCCAAGTCTTTGTAACAAGTTATGATCAGGCCATTGGGAAAGAGATTTTTGGAGGCTGGATTGTGAACAAACTAACCATGAGATCTACCTAAAATTTCAAGATTTGATTTGTTTAGCTTTAAACTATTATTTACGAACAAAAAATCCATACATATTACATTTTAAATTTGGTTATGTTCCTATATTTTTATAAAGAGCTCTTCTCCTAAAGGACATCAATACAGTCTAAAAATGGCAATGATCATCGAGCCCTAAAAACAAAATTTAAGATATCATAAACGTTAAATGTCTTTGGTCTGTACCGTTGTTATGCTGTGTTGTTGTCTACTTTCTCTTTCCTCCAAACTGCACTGGTATTAAGCCGATATGCGTACCATTTGGTACGCATATCATAAAATGGTGACAAGCTCTGTAGGTTCGGAAGTTTAAACTGCATGCTCTATTTATTTATTCAGGTCGTATTTAGCGGGTAAAACATAAATGTTTGAAGGGCTCCTAAGTCTTCAAGTGTAGCGACTTATAAAATAAACCCAAAACCGCATTTTAATTGATATTTCCTCCAATAATGAAAATCCCTATGATATGCGTACCTACAAAAACAGATATACGTACCATAAAACAAATAAGAATTTCTGGATATGCGTACCATAGATAGGATGTACCTGGGTGGGTGTGCGCGCATGCATGCGTGTGTGAGTGTGGATTTTTCTTCATCAATAAAAAGATATTAAAATAGCTTATATTCAAATGTAGCATCAGGTGTGACTAAAATCTGGTCTTGAATTTATTTAAACAACACAATGCTTGAATTTATTTAAACAATAAAATGTTTTCTTTGATGATTCATGCGGGACATGAAGGTGGCGAATTTGCAGGGGGGGGGGGGGGGCATAAACCGCGTTAGCGGGTTATTTAATTTTTTTCTGCAATGATCGCTACCTTCATAACCCGGATGGATAATCAAAGAAAGCATTTTATTTTTTATATTTACATCTTTCTTTTAACAAATTAATAAATTGATCATAAAAAGTAAGTAAAATTTACTTATTTATTGTTACTTGTAATGTACATCAGTACGTTACTATATATAGTATATAAAAGACTTCGACTGTAATTGATTCTGATATCATCCTGATGTTTTCGTGCAGTCAGAGATTTTTCTTAAGTCGATTTAGGTTTCGACCAATCGATAAACAGGGCTTGAAAATCTTCGTCCAGTCAGTTTCTTCAGGGCATTGAATCACAATCGGGTTTTTTTTTTCTTGAGAAAAAGAGGAAAAATTAATCGGTAGCTAGATGTTAATAAATTCCTTTGTGTGCTCCAATATTTTATATTTTTGTAAACCTTGCTTCGAACCATACAACTTTCCGCAAACTTCAAATACCTTGCCATCATCTTTAAAGATATATTTACAGAGATATTTTTACACGTAAAATACCTACATTGTATGTATTGTAGACAAGGGAGTAAACAACATGTATTGAAAATCAGAATAAACATAATCAATAGTAAATTGTGGAATATAATTTAAGGAGGCTGGTTGGTCAACAAATTAGCCATCAAATCTTCCTTATATTTTACGATATGATCCCCTTAGTTATAAACTATTATTTAGTAAAGAAAAAGTATATATATATATATATATATATATATATATATATATTACATTTAAAATTTTGGCATTTTCGTATATTCTTATATAGAGCTCTCCTTTTAAAGGAAATAAATACAGTCTAAAAATTGGCGACAACCTTCGAGCCCTCTTAAACGAAAACCGTACAATGTAAAGAAATATTTTCATACCTCTTTGTTTTTGTTTTGGGGTGCTAGGGATAAGAGACCAAAAAATTCCCAATTAATTTCATGTAAAATAATATTGAAAAAGAAATTGAAATGCATTTCACTCCTTAAAAAAAACAATGAGAAATCTGTGTGATTCAAATTACATGCTATTTAATCATCGGATTACCAAAATTTCACTTTAATTCTATTTTCAATATTCAAGTTCGAATGATACAGATATGCAGAGTCCTTCAAATTCTTTCCCAAAATAGTACTCAAAATTGAAAAATGAGTTTGTTAATAAAAATATGTTACAAAATTAGAAAAAATAACGAATGAAACAATAAACAAATTGATGACTATATTCCAAAAATATTACCGTTTAATGATGAATTCTGTTGTAATAATAAAGCAGAAACCATTTAATTCTCAGGTATTTATCATTTAAAACAACTGACATTAAATATAGGATTATTTCTTTACAACTATATGTATTTGAATCTACTTCCATGGGATTTATCCATTATTGTTTCTAAATTCTCCGAAAAATAAGTGTTGCCAGAATCGAGGTTCAGTATTAAAACCGATTTTTTCAACAATGACGTTAATTTTGTATGATATTTTGACAATATGAATACTGGTATTTATTTCCCGCTACTGTGAAATATATGCCTGAGTTTTCAACATATTGACGCTCTGCATGGGGATATCGACAATAAAACAATATAATACAATATAATACAATATTATAACAAAATAATACAAATACATTCAACGTCTCAACAAAACTGCACAGTTCAATGAAAATAAGAACACACAATATATAATAGGAAAGTAGCTGGTACCCATATCATCAAATTATGGTACGTATAATTATCCAAAAAATAAAACATGTCGTAGGTACGCATATCATCGAGATTTTCATTGTTGGAGGAAATATCAATTAATATGCGGTTTTGGTTTATTTTATAAGTTGCTACATATGAAGACTCAGTAGCCCTTCAAACATTTATGTTTTACCCGATAAATACGACCTGAATAAATAAATATAGCAGTGTAAACTTCCGAACCTACAGAGCTTGTCGCCATTTTATGATATGCGTACCAACTGGTACGCATATCGGTTTAATGCCAGTGAAACTGGACAACACAGCTATGACTTACCTAGTGATCATATTACCTTACAATCAACATCAACTAGAGAAAACCGACAACAGTCACACATCAAAATAAATGGCCACTTAACTCTGGGCATGATATTCTCTAGGGTTGTGCGGTACACCGAGAAAGTTCTGTGCACCACGATTCATTGCACCGATCCGGAATTCCTGATTTCGGTTCGGTTCAAAATTTACCTAACATGTTTAAACAAAAATGGCCGCCAGTAGACTCTCAGAAGTGTGGGGACATGTAAATTCCTATCAGTTGATGGAAAAGAAGATATATCAAAGACTATTTGTACCTTGTGTACATCACAATTTAAATATACAACTGGATCTACCAGCTCAATGTCTGCTAATTTCAATTCGATTTATTGATAAAAACCACATGTGGCGCAAGTCATACATACAGTATACAAATATAGTTAGTACATTGGTTTTCTTATGTTAAATCTTGTTAATTTAACATCTGCTGGATTAAGAATTTTATAAGATATACATGTGTTATCAAAAAGTGAACAATATTCACTTCGTAGTTGTTTGTAAAGAGGACATACAAATTAAAAAAAAACATTTTCAACAACGTACAGCATGATTTAATAAATATCTTTCATCCCTTGGATTATACTCTGTCCCAAGATATCTTCGATTCACATTTTGCTTAACTACTCGATATTTGTAAATACCTCTTGGTTCAAAAGACGTTCAAACAAAGGTATGAAAAATTTCCAAGATTTCTGATTTGAAACGCCCCCTCTAGCTTATCAGGTTTCAATACACTGCTAAAAAAAAATGTGATGTTTACGGGGATTTTGTATCGAAACAGACCCGGATGATAACGATGAAAAATTGTGCGAGGTATTTCGAGTGACTTCCGAATGGAGAAAAGATGTCAACATTCCCCATTATAAATCTCCGTAAGAAATTAGTTTTCATTCCTGTGAATTTTCGCGAGTGATAAATGATAATAAAAATTATGTGAATAAAATTATGATCTTGGATATTTTCCCTTTCATCAATTTTAATTGCACTTCTTTCACGGGTATGTGTATTTTTATTAAAAATCACCCAAATGTGCAGCAAAAATATCTTGGGACAGACTTTTATAATAATAGGGTTACAATATCTGCCAACCTCTATATGTAATTTGTGGGCACTTATTCTTAATTGAGTCAAAAAAGATAAAAGCTTCTTGAAAATGGAAAAATTTAAGCATGGTTGAATTTCAAGCTTGTTTAGATTTTGTGTAATTATTAATTGTAGAATGACAATTTTCCATTACCTTTTTCTTTAATGTCTCTGAAAACTATATATATTTTCAAAATACTTTTTTCAAATTATTTTCAAAATTGTTTCTAGATAGTATATAAACATGTGAACCAATAATATCAGCAAGTATTCTTCGTATACAGTTTTGCCAACAAGTTTTTTTTTTTATTTCCTGCAAGTTTTTCATCATCTAAATATTTAATTAAAAAGAAATCATAACATTTGTTGTTTCTTATCCGTAAATAAATGAATCTACAAGGTAAAGATATTGTTTTTATCTATATTGACTGAGAAATATTAAGGCTGATATATGTTTAATCAAATCGAACCAAAAAACCGAATCGTAGAATTTTGAATCGAAACCTAACCGAACCGAATCGAATCGAATGAACCCTGAATCGTCCCAGCCCTAATATTCTCCTCACCTTCCCTAAATAAATATATATTTGTGTATATATTAGCCTAAAAGGAAATATTCGTTTTATTCATGATGGTTTTATGATTGTCTGGGTTTTATTTTTTATCGTGAAAGGTCACACATAGGACGCCACTGAACTCCTGACCTTACATTGTGTAGTATTTTTCTCTATATCAATAAACATGTATTCATACATAGGAGCCTGGAGGAATAAATTTTAGAATTCATGATGATGTTCGTTAATCAGAATAAAATCTATTTTTGACAAGCGGATGTATTTACATTTGCAAATATACCTCCTTATATGAAGCTATAGAATAACGAAAACGGTCAATTTGTGACGTCGACGTCACAATAATTACCGCACACGCTCATTGGGGTATTTTAATAATTCTGAACGGTTTGAATTTTCCAAACGTAAATATAAGTAATAAACAACAATGTTAAAAGTTTCACCGGGATATGAACTTGGTTGATATGTGATCAGATCTTCTGAGAAGCTCTTCGGGCTTCACAGGATTTGATCACGCGTGAACAACCAAGTTCATATCCCGGTGAACTTTTTAACATGCTGTTTATTTCTAAGATACACGTTGAAAGTCCCGAAATGTACATTTAATGAGAGAACTCCTACTTAATTTCCACTAAAAGGTCATGGGAGAAAAGGTAGAATGACTGAATGGTGCAATTTGTTTCCCCGCTATCTCTGAGCAATCAGCAGCACTCTCTCCTGTAATTTGTCGGAACTGGCTAATTTGTTCCTCGTTATCCAAATCTTCCGTTCTCAGTTGCGTGGCCATCCTTGCTGCAAAACCCGATAACTCATTCTGTCTAGTTCTCTTTATTACTGTGAGAATACTTTTCCCCTTCAAAGAATGTTTTCTTTTCAGCGTCGTAACCGCAGGTGACATCTAAAATATTCAAAAACACTTGACGTACAAATTCTACTCAAGATTTCACTTTAACTTTATATTGCTAAAAATGTTTACCCTCCGAAACAAAAACCCTCCTACCTAAATTACTTTTTCTTATACATTATTTTTTTTTTTTTTTGATCTCCCATCATTGTTCTACCCATGGTTAGTTACGGTTCATTTTGACGAGGTAAATATCAAAAATCATAATTTTCTGTTACTCTACCATCTTATAATCAAAACGGAAATTTACTTTTTACCAAGACACAAAACAAAGTATCTGATCCTGCACATTCACTGAGATTCTACATGAATACAGATACTTTGAACCTTTTTTGCAAACAAATAAGTGTCAACACGGGATTGAAAGATATACATTTTTGGTCGTTTTGGATGTGCATCAGATACTAATAAGTTGAATCAAAATCGTTTCTAATGAATGCATATGAACTTCTCTAATTAAATGCGACTTGCGCTATTTTCATACACATTTTATATCGTAAAAATAAATTAACAAACATTAAGTACAGTTTTGCTTTGTTTCCTATAGTCCCATCAAATAAGTGACAATATAATTTATTAAATTAAAGAATAATTGGGCGCATCGTAGAATATCTTAATTTCAAGTCAAATCCGGTTCAATCCCACCCCCACCCCCCATCGATCAAATTCGCTGCCCAAATATGAAATACCTTCCGACGCCCCTGTTATAAATTAGAAGTTTATTGTTTAAACACCATATTCCTTTTCCCTGTTCAGGTGTGTAATTAGCCCCAGTGAGAGGGGTGCTAGCTTGTGTTGTTTTAGGAGACGTGTGATCCATTATCGACTCAGGTGCAGATAATTGTCTGATTAACGGTTTCTTTTAGGATTTTTGCTGAAGTACATTAATTTCTCAGTTATAAAAAGTAAACTGACAGTAGATTTTCAATAAAGAGTAAAGGATTCACCGAAATTATATCCGCCAAAATTAATGGTATACCTTGTAGACCCAAATCCGCCAAATTTGTGTCCCGCCCAAAAAACCGGCTATACGGTAGTACTGGTCAACGTAAACATTATTTCTAAATGAAGGATTATGCAGAAATAGAAATTTTAAAACTGTTTCAATATTAAAAGGTTATGAAATTCTACTTTTAATAGGTGACTCAATTTTATCAAACGACAGCTTTATTGTTATAGTTTCTCAAACCGACTCTATGATTCCATCACAGGTACCCCACGTTAATATACATTTTTCTCAAATAAAAATGAATACCCTATATACCTAATAATACAATTAAAAAAAAACGTCAGGTGCCTGTGGATTATATGTAAAAACAATCCTAATGTAACGGACTAGACTAAGTATAGTTGATTTATATATTATGCACCTCTCGGTTACAGTTAGCGATATCTGTATATTTATTCATCGATATATTCACTTCATATTCTCCTTCAATGGTTTGTCTACAAGGAGGGGTAATCTTTACAATATTCTAATAACCATTAAATGTCATTATATTCTTAAAGGTGGAATGCTACACTATGATTTTATTTTATTGGGTCGTTAAAGTAGAGTATTGTTTCTGAAATATGATGTTGTTGTTCACAGAAGAATTTAATATTCTTTTAACAATTTTGTAAAAAAAAAAAAATTTGATTTTTTTTTCAAAAGAAAGTGGGAAACAATTTGTTTTGGTTGTAAGCGCCTACAATTAAGATTGAGACACATCTATTTCACATTGTAGCATTTGGCTGCAAAACCAGAGCTTTTTGAAGCTGTTGCATTTGAGCGTAACTTCTGGCCGGGCGGGATTTGGAACTACACTGACCAAACCCGGAAAGATGCTTTTGGACTTCCGGTACACTCTGCACTGTACAACAAGCTGAAGTAAGCAATGACGTCACCACAAGTTAATTGTTAATTCGCCTACAGTATGAAACATACGCCTGTATGTGTTACACAGTCCAGTGGGTCCAGTCTAAAGAACACATTATATCTTGATGTTCTGATCATTAATGTACATGTATTATGCTTAAAATGCTTAAGAGTTTTTTAGAATTATTTTTAAAGCTGAAAAATCGTGTATAATAAATTTTATATATTGATACATTTTAATAAATGGAAATACTTTTATGTTGACGTTTCATAATATATCAATATATTTTTACATTCACGAAGTATGATTCTCTATATTTCTAAAGAAATTGCCTGTCATTTGCGTTCTTTGAAGATTCATGCGGGTTATGAAGGTAGCGACATTGCAGCAACATAAAATTACATAACCCACTAACGCTGGTTATGTATTTTTTCTCCAATGTCGCTATATAACTTTATATCACCAAAGTAAGCATTTAATTGTTTAAATTAAATCTCTATACATATATTATGACGAAAAACCGGTATTATAAATAGTATCATTGTAATATTTATCGGTACATATACATGTATCTAGTGAAAGTTTTGTATTTCGCAGGATTAATGTTCCAAAAGAACTGCAGGAATTTCCCGGCTTCCCCTACCCAAAGGAATGGAAGACATCCTACATTACGCGGCAACAGTGCTGGGAATACCTCAACATGTTCACAGATCATTTCAATATCAGGAAGAACATCCGGGTAATGTGTCAGTCCATTAATGGCAAGCGCCTTGTAACTTGCAGAGATCTTCAGAATCATCAATATGCTGTATTTGCAATTCATAATACAGAATGAAAATCCCAAAGTGGGATTTTAAAATCATTTTATTGTATATATCCACGGATCTATCACGGATGATACATAATTACATGTAACTATATTATTTAGAGGAATCGTTTCGATGTCATACAGAATTCAGCAATACCATTATACACTAAAAATGCTGTTTATTTTACGACAGTTCCATACATTTGTTCGAAACGTCAAGCCATTGAAGGAGATGAACGAGAACGGCAAACCAAAATGGCTGGTGACCTTCTCACCCGTGAACCGGATGTCAGAGTTCAACACAGAAGAGTTCGATGCCGTACTTGTGTGCAACGGGTAACGGTTCCTTAGGCTTTTTGAGTACATCTATTAATAGTAATCTTTAATTTGAAGATGACGTTCACTTCGAAGAAATTGAAGTTTACTTTTATAAAATATATTTCCCTCTGAAATTTTGTATCATTGAAAAAACAGTTATAATGCATAATATAGATACACCGTATGCCGCTTCCTGTGTACATATACGTACATTGCCGGAATATATCGATAATGATAATAATAATGCATTACAGCCATGATTTCAATGACTACACGCCCAACATTCCCGGCCTGGAGTTGTTTGAGGGACGAGCTATCCACAGCAAAGAGTTCCGGTACGAGGAACACTTTGACGGACTCCGTGTAGCGATCCTGGGCTGCCATTATTCCGGAGAAGACATATCTATGCATGTCGCCAAGTTTGCTAACAAGGTAATACGAGACATTCATTTACCTATATACTAGGACAGGCTAGAGATGAAAATTAATAAGTATAAGCATTTCAAGAAACGCTTTGCAAAGCAAACCGTTTGCAAAATAGTAATTTAAAACATTTACTAGACAAAGCTTGCAGTTTTTCTTCCTTATTTAAAAACGGAATACTGTAAAATGAAAAGGGCAAGTGAAAGCCTACCTATAGGCAAAGAATCGTTTACAAAAGTACAACAGTTTCAAAAATTTTAAGTGCATATCATAATATACAGTTTTTTCCTACATAAAGGTATTTGTCTGTCATAGAAGAAATCCAAAGGAATTTCCACCATCTTTCCCGAAGGAAATCGAACAACGACCACCATTTGTCCGCATGACCAAAGATTCGGTGGTTTTCCCTGACGGAAGTTCCGAGAAGGTCGACGCCGTTATATTCTGCACCGGATATCGCTTCTCATATCCATTTCTTAAAGATGACGTCATCACAATTAAGGATGAGAGGATAGAGCCCATCTACAAACACATGGTGCACATTGAGTACACCAACCTGATATTTGTAGGAATTCCCCGACAATGGTCGTACTTTCCCCACTATCATGAAATGGCAAGACTTGCCGCGTTAATTTTGGCGGGAAAAGTAAAACTACCGTCCAAAGCAAACATGCTGGCGGACAGCGAGGCCGATTTCCAGTCGCGTTTGAAAGAAGGAAAGCCGCCTTCGTTTGCACATTACATGGGGGACATCGACCGTCAGTTCAGGTATAACGAGGACCTGGCGAAGATTGGCGGGTTTGACCCACTTCCGCCTGTCCTGGAGATGATGTGGGATGACGTCATGGATGAGCGGTACATGAATCTCCCGAACTGTAACAAGTTTGACTACGAGATCACAGGACCAGAGTCCTACCGCTGCCTGAACCCCGAGGGAATCAAGTCCAGGTTCTGTAAGGCTGAAAATGTGAAGAGGTAAAATGGAATGACCCATGTGGAAATCCCGATTAATTTGGATCCGTGATCTTGTACTTGATTCTTGATTCTCCAAGGTTTGAACAAAAACATCAGAAAAGCTGTATGTAACAATTGATATGTAAAAAAAAAAAAACCACAGAGTCAATCATCCGAAATTATCCTGTGTAGTATAGTTAACCAGGGAATACTATTATAACCAAGAATTATGATGATATGCAATTGGACAACTTACATCTATATACAAATGTATATGTAAATGTGGACTTATTTCTTTCTACATGTATAACAAATGATTTTATATCAAAATTAATATATCCTATATAACTCATTTACTATTTGTATGTTTATTGAGTTGAAAGATGATAGTTTCAAAATGATGCAGTTCAACTGCTGGTATTTTTCAGCTGTTAGCGTATAGGCAGAACGCTTTATGTTATGTAACCAAAACTATTACGCGACCGGATGCTTAGTCAAAGCGCTACCTATGATGAATCAAAGTATTAAGTATTGAAAGTATTCAAAGTTGCAATTAGGCCAGTTTGATAGGGGTATATCATATTTTTGAACAAGAGTGACAAATTATCAATTCTAAACTAAAAAAGTGAATGCTCTTTTAAATGAAACAAGCCTTTACTGAGTGTTGATTTAGAGTTTGGCAATGAAGCGACATATTTAATGAAAACATATAACTCAATCAGTAGTTTGAAAAAAAAATAATTTCGGAAAAAAGGAATATTGTAGTACATTGCTTCATACAAGGACTTCGTTCTCTGGTTGTGTATGCATTAGAATTAGGTTCGTTATAAAATATCTTAAGGTAATTTTTTTTCTTAGATTATACAGAAACTTTACAGTTCCCTACGATGAAATCTAAATGCAAATATTCCCAAAAACTTGTTATCAAACTTGTTGACCGCTGTCCAGTACTTTCAGTACTTTGATTTTCATAAATGTTCAAAAGTCAAAATTCAAAATATATGCACATCTCAATTCGTCTGTAAAACAACAACTCCTTATCTTGAGAACTGAGGAGAAGTTTAATTATCCGTACAATAAGTGTACCCTATATGCAATATTACGCGAAAAGAGTTCAACAGCTTGTTTTTTTTTCTCATAAATTACCAAAAATCAAAATCCAAATAATATACACATCTCTTATATAATATGTACAATTAATCTGCGAAACAACAACTTCCTATCTTGAGAACTGTAGGAGGAGTTATCCGTACAATGAGTGTATCCTTTATGTATGTATATATTGATAGTGTAATAATGTAGAGTATTGATATCATGAAGTATATATTATTATTTGAATATTGACAAAATTGAAAACTGCTGTCACGCCTTAGAAAATTTTGGTTGATTTAAGAAAATTTGGTTACATGAATATTTAGTAATTATATATGTCCATCGTAACACATACACTTTATCTCATAATGAACTAATGATATAATTTAAGCCAGCAGTCAAACGATGATATAAGCATCGTGTAAGATATTTAAATGTCGGCGTCCATACAGAAATGTCTAACAAAGGGAAACAACACAATCAGAAGTTTGCCTGGTCAACGTTTATGAGGTTTTGTCCTCATCGGTACGGCCATTTCGTCTCCGATTTCTAGATCCCCAAAACGGTTCTTAACTCTCCGTTTTATGTTTTGACAACAGCAGCCTATGAATGAGTTTGCTCCTGCGCATGCGCCGCCTGCAACGGCAAATATCCAGTACCAGACGTATCGGTCATGCTTGTAGGCAAAGATCGAAGCTCCAACACCGGAACAGCCAGCTAGAAAAAAAAGAGAAAGATCAATGGCAACTTCTCCGGCCTTCCCGACAGAGCTCGGAAAACACCACCACCAGATGTAAGAATTTTACACAAAATTGAGTCGATTCCCATCAATTTTTAATACTACTGTTTAGACAGCCTCGAAAGAATAATCCGTTGTGGGTTTTTTTTAGGATATTCTTGAATTGTATAGTATAAGCTCAAATCTCAACGTACAGATAATATATCATCTTATATATAAAGCCTTTCAAGTTTTATTAAAAAATAAAATAAAAGTGGTTGTCATGGACGCCTACGTAATACACTCGAGGTTGTTTTTCCGCTTCTCTGAAAGACCCGAGAAATTGCGATTGTGGAAAATTAAGATATGCATAAAGATGCAGTGTTGCAACGCACTTTGAAAAATTACGCACTTTGAAAAAAAATTTCAAAGTGCGTTAAATTTGGGAACAAGTCAACGCACTTTGAAATAAATTTATTTTTTTTCAAAGTGCGTAATTTTTCAGTGCTTTGCCACAATGAAGCAAAAATTCAGCACTGTATATACATGTACATATACTAGGAATACTACAACAAACTTACTACATGTATTTATAAAATAACAGCAGGATAAATTATTAAATGGAGTTGTACTGTTATATTAAATACTAATTGAACCTACCCGCCAAAAAGTGGAGCAGCACCTCGACGTGATAACATTTCAGCTGACAGAAGCCGTCTGACTCCACGGCAACGAAAATAATTAACAGAGTCCAGCACCATAGCAACGTCTCAACGGTGGTCGAAATCAGTATGCAGGTAAAAGCGACCTTTATTGAGCAATCTAATTGAAGAAAATCGAAAAAACTTGTACTATATCATTTTTTTCTCTCAAAAAGATCATCAGTTATAAACACAGAAAACAAATCGAACCAGCAATAAAAAGCCAGCATTTTAAATATACCGCCGTATTTCAGGAAAATTATTTCCGGTTTATTTTTTTTCGTTTTTTTTTTTTGGGGGGGGGGGGGGTTAATTTGATTTTGGGACTGCTCTTTGACTTACAAATCTAGGTCGTTTCTTATAGAACAGAACAATGGTAGATTTCATGGTAAATTTCACCCTATGACTCTTTTTTTTTAAATTGATGAATTCTACCTTTGTATTAATATATAGAATTTGATTGGATGCACGTGTTTAACTTTTCAAAGTCATTATTTGAATTGTTATCAGTGATGTAAATTAGTGAGTTTGAGGATGATAGTGACAGTTTATGGAACAATATATAATATATATAATTGCTGACCACAAAGTCTCCTAGAAAGTAAATCAAGGACAAAGATATTGAAATAAATATTTAACATTGCCGTACTATTGCTTATACGATATTCAATCTTTAACCATACTCAGTCCTCAACGTTGATGAGAACAAACTACACGTATATCAAGATTTTGTTTAATTTCAAGCTAGAATAGGCACTTGTAATTGTTCACTTCGTTTTGTAAAAATATACCACAGATCTTTAACTGTTTTTTGGTTCTGTGTAAATTGATAATACCATAGTTTGGGTTCACGACTCCGGGTTTAATCTCACGAGAGAAAGAACATGGGATAATTAATACATGTAGAGGTTATAAAGCTGTAGGTCTGTAGCCCCCGGTCTGAAAAAAAATTTGGATGGACGACCCAGCTCCCGGTCTGAAAAAAAATTCGGATGGACGACCATTTTTTTTTTTTTAGACCAAGAGCTACAGACCTGCAGCTAAAGGTTATAATACCGATAGTGTGCCTTTAACATAGGGGCAATGGAAGTATCATGTGGTAATAATTAGTTAAATAAATTTTTACTTGTATTTTACAAAATTAAGTTTGTATCGTTTAATATAGTTTCTAGAAACCAATAATAAAACTAAAAATAGAAGAGGTCAAAGGTCAAACATGATGCCACTGGTTCCGCTACACTGACTTTTGCAACAAGGAATAAAATTTTTATAAAAATAATAAAAAGAGAAAATCCTTATACATTTGTACCTGTTTCTTGGTTGTCGAAAACTTTTGGAAATTTTGTGGAAAAGGCGATCAGAGACGGAATCAGAAGGAAGACTCCGATCTGTGAAAGCATGAACCCCACTACACTCCGGAAAAGGAAGAAGCGGGAAGATACTGCGTCCATCATCTCCATGGCGACGGAATTCGAATTGGTCAATGTTTTTTATTACAAAAATAGGTTCTGGAGAAAAAACATTATGGTAATCAACATTTGAATAATGTCTTTCTTTATAAACTATGTTTTGACCGACATTTTAGAGAATCCCCTTTCAAGTGTCAGTCAAAATATTGCGACTTTTACAATATTTTTCAAATATTTGAAAGAAGCAAATATCCAACATATGTGCTGTACAAGATTGTTAGAAAACATAAACAAGACAAAAATGAGCGTCCAAAATCATTCATGTCAAAAAAATGAAAAAAAAACTTTGCCCAGGTCTTTTAAAGTGGTTGTGACGAAAACAGTTTATGGGGGCTAACACTGTTGAAATTTGTTTGGTCTTTGTATCTTGAGAACGAACCAATAGCATAAACCAATGAAACACAAAAATCATTAAGCAAAATTCTTGCTCGCCATTACATGATAGTTAACTGTGTTCCTGGTAATTTAATGACCACGTACATATCGCCAGGCAGACAGACAGACAGACGGACAGACAGACTGACAGACGGACGGACAGAGACAGACGGACGAACGGACGGCCATACAAACAGAGAGACAGACGGACAGACAGACAGACATTCTCAGCGCTATGCTGTCTAAAAAAACTATTTTACCATATATATTGGATCAAAGCTAATAACCAATGCAAGTGAAATTGATCTAGCTATATATATAACTACTAGCCTATCATAATGAAATTATTTTTTGGAAGATGTGTTTTTTATAAGATTAAGATGATCTCTGTTTACTAATTGTTCTATCACTAAACAATACAGATGGTGTCGATATGTTTTATATATGCGTAAAAATCATGCCATCTCATTACATACCTTGCACGTATCAGGATAAAAAAATTATGTGTAGTGTTTTCACTACCGGAAAACGGACGTGTCCAAAACATATATTTCCGGGCGTCGGTTTTCTTTTTCTTTATTACAAATAACACTAAGGCAGAGTTTTCCATTTCATTGTCTTTAAAAGTTTTTTTAAGCGATATATTCCTGTGGAAGTTATAACTCATGCGCCAGTTGATCTACATGACTGTATAACATTTTTTCCAGGGGTGATGCATGGATTTGGCAAAATGAATTTTGCCAAATTGGCCGGAGAGAATTGAGGTGGGGTCCGAGCGGGTAATTTTAGTAAGGGAATTTAAAAGTTTGCATACATTTCCCAGGTGTGTGTGTGTGTGTGTGTGTGTGGAGGGGGGGGGGGGGGGGTAGTCGGTTCCGGACCCCCCCCCCCCCCCCCCCCCTCCCCCGCTCTGGATTTACGCATGATAGTTCTTTAATCAGAGACAAACTGAACCTCGTCAAAGTTCGTGCAATATTTTCAATAAATACCCTACGTGTATGTTATATCAATTAATTCATTGATCAACTAATTATACAATGATGAAATACATTTAAACACGTTTTGTAAAAATATAATTAAGGTTATATTATCTCTTCTTCTATTAGCCTTATCTAACGGAAATGTCATTCTCTTCCAGACGTTTAAATACAATCCGAAATGTCTCAGTCGGGAGAAGGCAGCGTGTGGTATCAGAGGGAGATCGCTATTTCTGCCAAGAAGCGAGGATGTCACCTCATCACGGATGATGTCCTCCATCAGGTGCCTGAAATACAGAAGATCATGATCGGAACGGCCAATATCCATAGTAAGAAACTCTGAATCTCATGTTGTTTACATCTGACTGCGACTACAGCACAAGTGTAGTATACTTGAATATATAGAGAAATCATTGATCTGTTGATTTGGTATAAATGTTAAATCAACAACAACGGTATGTGAGATCTACATGAATTTTAGGTGCTAAGTTTTTCTAGATACTGTCATGCAGAGAAAAAGATGTCCATAAGCATAGCTCATCAAAGAATATGTATGCTCAGGCGTCTTGAAACTAAGTTATTACATTATAGTCCATCGCCCAAATCCAAGCTCATATTTGGAGACGGGTATCATCCACTCTATGTGAATATGTAAGGTGAATCACCTTTTGAGTCATGGTATGATTTCCCTTACATTTTTTGTTTCAGTTAAACATACTTCAGCAAGCTTGTGTCTAAATGAGGTACGTACCAGATTTCACCCTTAAGCACATTATTGATTAGTGAAGTTCCCAAAATAGTATGTTAACTTTAAAATGTTTCAAAAGCTTGTTTTAAATTTTGTGTACAAAATGTTGCTTTCTTGAAAGTGGAAACATTTTAATATAATTACGGTAATACATTATGTTTGTTTTCAGAACTGGGACCCCGATGTCAGGTTAGAATATACTATACATCACAACAAGAATTAATAACTTGATCAGTAATGAACCCATCAGAAATGTGCAGTGGGTATATATACATAACATTAATAGATACACAAATTTTATGAAAAATACTGATGCTTGTTTATGAATCATTCTGTAATATTTCAAATAAATGATTCTCTCTCTCTCTCTCTCTCTCTCTCTCTCTCTCTCTCTCATAGCCTCAGAATTTTGAAGAAAAATTTTGATAAATATTAGTGGCAGAGCTGTGTTTAATTAGATGTATAGAATCCCATGATTTGTGAATGATTACGATTTTAATCAAATGATTTGCATGTTTTTTAATCCCATCCTTCGGGGTGTGGATTAGAAATTATCTTGATCAAAAATCTTGGGAGATTCATGAGGTACAAAATATATTAACACTATTTTAAACAAGTGGCACGAAAATACATAATGACATCATCACAGTGTCGTCACCATTGATGACAAGTCTTATTAAATTCTCATTCTTTGGTCAAGCAACTGCTTTATTGCAATAGTTTCTCAAACTGATAATAACCAATAATTCTGATAAAACTTGGTTGATGAATCTGTTGCAGGGTGGACATGGAGATGATGATAAATAAACTGATTCCTGAGGTAGGTACTCTGTACATTTGAATAAAGTATAAAAAAAAAAAATCATGGAGTCAAAAATGGAAAAAGGGGAAAGAACTCCAGATTCATGTGAACATAATCAGCTAAGTGTCAACAAAACAAAAGTTGGAAAATACATTGAAAAGTAGTTAACATCTGTTTAATGTCACATTTATTGTTCAATGCCAAAGAGGTGTAATTATGCTATAGAACAAAAATGACAGCTGACTGAGCTGAGCGTAAATGGGGGTGGTTTTTTTTTATATTTATTATTATTATTATTATTTTTTGGGAGGGGGGGGGGTTTGAGGGGCAGAGTTAATAGATTTTTAGTGTATCATGAACATATTGTATATGTATATGGAAGCAAATGCAATATAAATAACAAAATAACCATGAAATTTTAAAAAGAAATAAATTGTAATAAAACTGTAATTAAACTTATCAACTTGTTAATGTTTGAATTCATATCAATTTTTGCCTTCACAAAATTCTCATCCTTTTAACAGTAAGAAAGATTTAAATTTTAATGTTTATTTCTTTTCAGAGTACTCCTTTCAAACACAGCTGTGAGGGTCCAGATGACATGGTACGATTACAATCCCTGTCTTTTCATAACATATATGACGATAGTCTAGATATTATGTGATTGTCTGACAAATTAGACTGCAGATGTTTCAGGAGAGAAAGACACACACACACACACAGACTCGGAGAGAAACAAAGACATAATTGGCTCTAGCATCGTTTCAAATTTTGCATTACTAGAAAGAAAAGAAAATCAAAGCTTGCCTGTTGCCTTTTGGATTTACATATATACTTATGCTCATGCATTGTTGAGAGAGAGAGAGAGAGAGAGAGAGAGAGAGAGAGAGGAGAGAGAGAGAGAGAGACCGGGTTTGAATCCTGGTCTGGCCTGTCATTGTTGCCTCTATGCCACTATATATTATGATAGTTGTATTTTGCGTAACCAGTGCATGTGACAATGAATAATATAAATGTTGTAATTAACGTTCACAATTGTAGCCAGCCCATGTGAAGGCGGCCTTTATTGGGACAGGGGTCAGTATCCCCATCAGTAACGGAAAGTTCAACCTGGGAACCTGGCAAGGATTGTGGCTGTGTGAACACAGGAACTCCGCAGGTCAGTGAGGGTCAGCTATAACAGTAGCCTAAGGTCTTTTTTATTGGAAGCTTAAAAGAGAATGGAACAATCCTCATATCACCGAGCATAGGCCTGACTTGAAGCTTAGAATAGAATAGGAAATCACTTATCTCACATAATATAGATGCCTTAAGATGCATTATAAAGAGAAAGGTTTTTGGCGAGATAACCTCTCAATTCTTCCATATCAGGGAGGGGGATGTTTTCACCTAGGCTTCTACAGGCAGTGGTTGTGTCATACAAATATGGCATAGTGGACAGATATGAAATGATGTCTTTTCTGCACATTAATGCTGCATTAGGCCAAGCTAGATATTTAATAATTGAAAAATATCCTTTTGGTTTAATTGTTCAGTCAAGGCATCTTCCAAGTTGTACGACGTTGCAGGTTTAAAACTTTTGACTGTAACTGTGCCTTTATTTTGAAGAACTTGTTCATGAATTTATTGAAATATTCTCTCTTTATTTGTTTTCATTATCAAAAAGACAGTAAGACAATAGTTGATTTATATTTTTTTCTCCTTTTTTTCGTCATCAAGGAAAGAGAACTCTTGTTGTGACAGTGAATGGTTGTCCTCTGCGATGATCTGCCATTAGAGTATATAGCTACAGTTGTAATACTGTGATTGGACACACAGACTTTTTGTAAGGAGTGTTGACACCTGCAGATCTGTGATATTTGTTTGTTTGTGGTATCAGGACTGAGTTGAATATCATATTTATACCTCAGGTTTTAGTTCATTAAATATTTGCTAGTATTTGCCTAATCTCGGAGTTTAGCACACAAAAAATCTCAATAAACATTTCTGTTTTGTTGTATTGACTTACTAATTGAGGGTGTACGTATTTTAAGATTACAACAAAATAGTTATACACATTGAGGGAATTATGTCTTAAATTTTACTAGGTATTGTTCAGAGTTTTACCTTTAATAAAATACTATAAAGTCTGTTTATCTATGAAAAACATTAAGTTGCCAGCAGATTTTATTCAAAACATATAATGAGTGTAAATAACTTTATAATGCTCAATGTAACCTCTCTTCATGAAATCATAAATTCACATCATTTAATTGTATCCTATTGATCTAATAATTTACAATTTTACATCCCAGTAATAGGATCATGGTATTGTATTGTATAATTGATCTAATTACAAGTCCACATCCTATCAATGAGGACATCAAGTTATTCACCAATGTTTCATTTATGTCACCAAGACTGCACAGTTTGTGTAAACACTGCACATGTATTTGTATATATTATTATATTTACATTCAGTTGTATTTCCCCTTATGTTTGCATTGGAAATATGCGACGTTCAATTTCCTGTGAATACGCTAAGCTAATTCATGCACCAGGAGCACAAATATAAACGTCATCACGCGTTTTGAGCATATTTTTTATTGTAAGATTAATTAAAACGTTTAAACTTACATAACCAATTTGATATGTACTAATGGAAAATATTCGTTAAATCATATCATTTTGTCAATAAAAAGAATTTTTTGACAAAGTTTCTGGCACTATATTTAAAGTCGCGGAAGCGATCTAAATAGCATGTTAATAAGGCTGCACCATGTATGTTTCATATCCCTGACTAAGAGCGCATATAATGGCTTTATAGCGACAATACGCAGTATGAAAATATATTAAATATAAGCATTGAATGCTTATTTTTGGAAGTCGTCGGTCCTATAACACACCAAGCGCTGCAGACAAATTATCATACCGTGCTAACAATTTGACCGACGACATCCAAAAATAAGCATTCGATGCTTAAATATAAATAAATACAAAACACACAGCAAATATTAAATACAGATACATATTTCTGTGAAGCACAGTGAGTAAAACCATCAGGCCTTTTTTGTCACATATGTAGGTTAAATATAAAACTCTGATCTATTAAGGAGGCTGGGTGGTCAACAAATTAACCATCAGATCTTCCGCAGATTTCAAGATACGATTTGTTTAGCTATAAACTATCGTTTAGGAAGGAAAATAACCACATTTTGAAGCTTTCAAATTTAGCTATTTTGCTATATTTTTATATAGAGCTCTTCTTTTTAAGGAGATTAATATAGTCTATAAATGGCTACAACCATTGAGCCCTCTTAAATCCTAAACCACATTCAGCCTTCAGTTACTGTCAGTAAAATGTTACACAGTAAAAGTAATATCATAGTACAGAGGGTTCCACTTAATCTGATAGCGGTTAATCTGATAATTCGGTTAATCTGATATAATATCAAAACACCAAACCATTTCTTATATACCCCTTTATATTTTTTCCTGATAATCTGATAGGAAAAAATGTCATTTTCGGTTAATCTGATAAGATTGTGACAGTGTAATATTGATTCCCCACCCTTTTACACCTGTATACACCTATGTTTTTTTGGTTGACACCCCTCTTGTGTACACAGTAACTCTTTCCATGGCATTAGTTACACTTCAACGCACACAAGGGGCTCCTTTCTTCGCAAGATGAAAGCTACCGACATCGGTAATTGTTTCGGATGACTGCACACAGGACTGTCCTTACCTGTGTACCATTTTAATTGTTTGTTTACTTACCAATCGCATGTGTTAATTTCATGCTGGGCTTGCACCATTAAGAAGTATTTAAACGTAATTTCTGAATCAAAAATGACAGGCTTTGGAACATGTGACACCGAGGAAATTCTGACTACTTTCAATTTTACATCGTGGTAGAAAACTTATAAATAAAATCAAATATTTTTTTATCATGCATAATTAATTATTTAAGAGCATTTTATAACAGAAAAAGAATTAAAATAAATAGTTCAATTGAAAAGAGGTACTGTTCAGACAGCCATTTCCTCTTATTACTTCCTGTCAAAATGGCGGCCACTTTAAAACCATCGTAATGTAGAGAAACATTTTCTTTTGGGCATTTACAAACAAAATAAAGACTTTCATGCTATTTCATTGCTATTGGAAGGTAAATTATTTCATTTCAAACTGTTGACATACAAATTATATCCTTTCATTGATAAATTATGTCTTGAAACAATTTATATTTAATTCTGTACCAAAATCAAAGACCACAAAACCGCTAAATCGGTTATTCTGATTTTCGGTTAATCTGATAATTTTTCCCTGACAAATTGTCTATCAGATTAAGCGGAACCCTCTGTAGTACACATCTTAAATCCGTGTCAAAATTCTGCCAACATAAATCACATACATTAAATAACTATCTATTTTTGATTACATACATGTACTTTAAGTAAAACAATCATATGTATACCATTTCATACAAAATATAAGGTTGGGTCTATCGCTAATGTACATTGATGAACATGAATATGAACATAATATGAACATAAACTTAGTATATATGTACATATAGACTGGTTTGTCAATCAATCCAGTGCTTTATAACCACAATTTTCTAAGGTCATAAACACCAAGACTTTCATGTACTTATAGAATAAGGAAGATCTATCGCAAAGAATTAAAAAATAACATTTCATTGGCAAAAACATTATGTAAATTATGTGCAGCTGACGCAGTTGACAGACATTGACTATTGTCAGCGTTCAGTTCAATAATTTGAGCATTACATGGATTCATTGATTTTATCTAGTTCTGAGATTTCGATGAACGATTTTAACGGTGTTGGAAGAGTGAGCTCCCTTAGTTTCTGCAGGAAGTGAGGTCTGAGCAGTTGTCGTATACAGACGCGGCACTGCTGCTGTAAGTAGACCGGCCGGACCTCAATGTTGAGGGCGTCCTCCACGGTCTTGTAGTACTGTGTGATGGTATAGGAGTGGTAGATGGCCGGGTTGTTGAACCGCGCCCCGGCTAGCAGCAGCATCTTGGTGATCTCCAAATCCTCCTGTATGAGAGCGAGGGTGAGAGGGGTGGTGCTCAGTCCACTGACCCACCCGGACAGCTCCACGTTACAGTTGTGTTTGATCAGCAGCGCTGCACAAGATGGCTGACTCTTCTGCACCGCGTGGAGGAGTGGAGATTTAAACATGCGGTCCTGTGCGTCTGGCTGGGCCCCGCCCTCAAGCAATAGACTCGTAAACGCCACATGGCCCCTAATCACTGCCGCATGAAGCGCCGTCTGGCGGTACCTAGCAGATGCGTGATTGATGTGGCTGCCAGCCTGCAAAAGAATCTGTATAATTTCTGGGTTTGTGGAGTACATGGCTGCCCAAATAAGGGGAGTGAACCCTCCCCACACCTCTCCATTCACGTCAGCCCCCGCTCTCAGCAGGTGGTCCAAGATCTTCACGTTATCATAGCGACTCGCCCAGCAGAGGGCGGAGTCCATCATTGATTGGTCACAGCCAATCACCAGCAGGCTCAGGACCCGCCCCTCGTCACCTGCGTGAACTGCCTCTAGGAGGTCAATGTGATTAATGCTCATTGTCGCTAAAGGCTAACTCCCTTGAACTTAGTTTCTTTATTAATTTCACACTTATCAATTGATTTCATAATGGTTCTTTAGGTTTTTTCTTGTCATTTTTAATTTTCTTTTTCTAGAGTCAGTGACCTGTATACATAGTCATCACATGTATTTTGTCTTCAAATTTCCAGTCAGATTTGTACAAGTTGGAATGATCTCGATCTATAGACAAAATATTCCATCACTCTCCTCTCTGTATAAATAAAATTTTATTAATTGTTGGAGAAAAACTAGAAAGAACTCAGGAAAATCACAAAGACTCTCTCTTTCTTTCTCTCTCTCTCTCTCTCTCTCTCTCTCTCTCTCTCTCATTTTGTCATGTATCATTGACCAGCAGGTAAACAATTTTTGACATAAAAGACATGTCACTCTGATCAATAAATTTGTAGATAAATATAATAAGTGTAATGTCAATTCTCTATACATCAATACAAATTCTGATGATAATCAAAAATCATTTGTACTGAATGATGTCTAACGGAAGCTTGATGATGCAATCATGCAGGCTTTAAGACTCTAATACATTGTATGTTCTTCACACATCGATCATCATTTGTCGAGAAAATTAAATAAACATCTAAAATGTCGAAAAATACATACATGAAGAGTTTGAATATTTCTCCACTAAATCAACGAAGTGTCAACACAGCATCGTGTGTACATGGAGTTTTTACGTCGTAAATCTGTCCAAGAACTGACGAAATCGTCTGATCGCAATGTTTTGTAAACATGCAAGCGTCAGAGTGAATGAGACTCTGGATATAGGGTATGACTAAATACGTGATATTCGTTATACTCTGTCCCAAGTTTCTGCTTCCACCATTTTTTCCGTAATATTTTGATAGTCATAAATACATTTGTGCCCAAACTACGTTTATCCACTAGAATGAAAAAAGTTCAGATTATGTGTTTTGAAACGCCCCATTTACCGCTTCAGGTTTCAATACACAACCAAAAATAGAAAGTCTACGGCAGCAGACATCGTAGTACCCGGATAATAACAATGAAAAGTTGTGCTAGATGTCCCGGGTATTTCTGAATGGAGAAAAGACATTTCCATAATAAATCTCCGAAGGAAGTCTGTTTTCGTTCTTGTTAATTTCTCTGGGTAAGAATAGAGGAAGTGTCAACGAAGAAATCTTGGATTTTTCAATTTTAATTTGGGAGAGGGGTGCGTATTACCCATTTATTTGTTTAACTACCCTTTAATTTCTTACATGCTCCCAAAAAGTAGGGGGGGGGGGCTCCTTCAAAATTTATTTTACTATTTGTAAATTTAAGAAAAATGTCAGCTGTGAAAATAAATTAATTTATTTTGTATAACCTGTTTAGCTTTGTAGCCACGCCTCTTGGCAACCCCCAGCCGGAACTACTTTATTTGTAAATGGTATATTTATGGTAAACCACTTGAAATTGTAAATCATTTTGCATATCTAAGGCCGCTCGAAATTAATTCTACGTTTAACGTCGCTTCAAAATACCAAACCTACAAGGGAGGCTGATAAAATTAAAGCAAACAAAATTTTCAAACAAATGATTTTCATTGATTTACATTAATACAAATAAAGTAAGTATTCAAATTTCATATAGTTTACCTCTTTAATAGTGATCTTTCCGGATAATCCCATTGAGTATCTGATATATAGTCCATAATGTGCTCTTCTACAGATTACAGTATTTTAGTATAATCAAACTGGAAACAAATCAAATTAAAATGGGGTTTGTTTTTTCAAAACCAAATTTTTCCTAAACGTACGCTCGCGGGTTACGTTAAACGTAGAATTAACTTTGGGCAGCCTAAGCATTATTTTCTAATGCAATAATAAATTCTCTAGAGCTGAGAAACAACTTGCTGAGCAAGGTAGAAAGGCATTATTTGTATTGAAAAAAATATTAAAAACGTTTTTTAATCATAATACTTTGCTATCATTGTTTGATTGTTTTGTTGGCAGTGTCATTAACTATGTCTCTGAGGTATGGGGTTCACTCAAAGCACCTAATATTGAGAATCTGTAAACATAGCTTGGGTGTTAAAAGGTCAACTTGTAATGTAGCAGTGTATTCTCAATTAAGACACTTTCCTTTGCTGTACCAAAGAATGTTTAACATATTTAAGTTCTGGAAAAAATACTGTACCATAATAATTGTATTATTCAACATTGCTATTATACACTTTATGACTGTGTTGAAAATCATAATGTAAAAAACTGGTTGTCTCATGTTACAGATTTTTTTTATACAATCTGGGTATGTTTGAATTGTGGGGAAAAACAAAATAATAACAGCTGCAGATCTCATTGTTGTCGAACAACAACGCGTTCCAAAATTAAAACAGAAAATCTTTTTTTTTTGTTTTGAACGTTTTAGCTCATAAAAGCACAAATATAAGCAAATCAAGACATTTTAAGCTTTATTTTCCGCAAAACACAGAGAGGACAAACATTATAAGATCTAGAAATAAAAAAAAAAAAAAAAAAACTCTTCAAAGTGGAAATTTACCCCCCCCCCCAAAAAAAAAAAACAAAACAAAAACTTACCAAGCATCTCTATATATATGGATTTCAAACTTTAACGTGGTGTTATTAGAATATACAAGTAAAAGACAAATGCAGTAACAATTATTTGTGAAAATGAAGCTGTGTGGCATATCCTAAAGATATACAGAATATGTTTAAATATTAGATACAATAAAGTTGTTGTTTTCAAGGAAAAATCAAATCATTTTTCTACAGAGTAAATACAATGCAGTTTAGGCAAGCGTTTAGTCTTAGTAAAGTTCGACTATGGAATATCTGTTACTCCGTTCGGGTACCCAGAAGATGAAACACCATTTTTACAAACTTGCAACCTTAAAAACTGTAGCAATTGTTTCGGGTATATTTACTCCCAAAACAAGACGACATCTTTACAATCTTAAAGCCTTAAAAATAAACAGAAAATGACTGTGTTGCAATTCTTTGGGGTAAATTTACCCCAACACAAGACGACATCTTTACAAAGTCGAAGCCATAAAAATATACAGAAAATGACTATTGCATTTTTGGGGGGCAAATTTCCCCCAACACAAGACGACATCTTTAAAAAGTAGAAGCCATAAAAACATACAGATAATGTCTGTGTTACAATTAATTGAATCCATAATTTAGCATTTGACTGTAAAATAGACATGTTCGATAAAATTATCAAACCAATATTATTATATGGATGCGAAGTTTGGGGTTTTCATAACATTAATCTCCTTGAGAAATTACATTTAAAATTTTGTAAACATAAATTGTACTTAAAAGCCTCAACACCAAACTTTATGGTATATGGGGAACTTCGAAGATACCCCTTAACAATTAATGTCAAAGTTAAAATGATTTCCCTCTGGGTTAAATTACTTAATTTCCAGAACTCAAAATTGTCTGCAAAACTTTTTAATGTATTAAAGAATTTTAATAACCCATGGTGCGAATCTATTAAGAAATCTTAAATCAATGTGGATTGATACGGAAGCCCATTGGAGCCAGGTGAAAAAAATATTTTATCTGGCGGCCGCCAGATAGTTTTCTGGCGACCGCTATATAATTATCTGGCGGCCGCCACATAATTATCTGGCGGCCGCCACATAATATAACATCATATAATATCTGGCGGATGCCACATAATTTATCTGGCGGTCGACACATAGTTATCTGGCGGCCGCCATAAACTATCTGGCGGACGCCACATGATTTATCTGGCAGTCGCCACATAATTATCTGGCGGCCGCCACATAATATCTGGTGGCCGCCACAAAAAGTTTTTTGCAAAAAAAGTGAGTGTTGTATTTATATTTGGTTGAGAAGATGGATGTTGACAGAGCCACTGTTTAACAGTTTAACAACACAGATTTAATACAGTCAGTTAAATACTTTCATTTATATGGCCACGAAAGCTAGACGTACATATTTGTCTTAGTTTATCTTTATAAAGTCATAGCTGGATCTGCACTCGTGAAATTGCCTGTGCAAGCTGTCGTGGTAAAAAAAAAAACCCTGACTGTAACCTGTTTTTAAATTCTTATACCAAAATTAAAACATATAGAAGGCAGTGCGCTCCTTTTACTCATACATGTTTACATAACAGTTCTCTCAAGTTAAGGTTTTTTTATTGTTAAGGAGGCTCGATGGTCAACAAACTAACCATCAGATTTACCTAAAATTTTATGATATGATTTGTTTTTCTATTAAGTATTACTTAGTAAAGAAAAATTCATATATTTTACTTTATAAATTCGGGTATTTTACTATATTATTATATGGAGCTCTTTTTCTAAAGGAGATCAATCCAGTCTTAAAATAGCCACGACCATAGAGCCCTCTGAAGACTTCCTGAACGGGTGTTTAGTTCAGTTTTAAATGTTTAGAAACAACTCTGAAATACAATGTTTTACAACAAATAATACAAGGCACAAAGTAACATCTAAATCATTCTAGATTTGAATAAAGTCTAATGTACATTCCACTCGACCAGTGTTTCAATTCTCCAAAAAGTTTAAATTATAGATTTTTTAAAAATTACTGGATTTAAAAAAATATTTATTGATTTTGCCAACAAAACTATGTAAGAAATATTGTAATTTTAGAACGGGTAATGCTAAATTACCTTTTGAGACAGGTAGATGGTGAAATATTCCTAGAGAAAACAGAATTTGTAAATTATGTGCTTGCAATGAAATTGATGATGAATTTTACCATCTTTTCAAATGTACTGATGTATTTATATAATCAATTCAAGGGTTATATGTTTACCAAAATATTTCATAACAAATCCAAATGTTGTAAAATTTGAAACACTGTTCAATGTCACAAACATAAACCAACTTACCAATATTTGTAAACTGTTAGATACTTTACATTATTATTAGATACATTACATTCGCACCAAACTTTACTCTGTCCCTTTGAAAGAGCTAAACAATCTTCTTGAAAAAGTTAAGGAAAATCCGCTTTTTGATTTTTCTACAACGGAATACAGACTCGGATCCATGATTATGGATATTGCTTATCATCGGCTTTTTAAACCTACACAAACAGAAAATACTGCTCATGCACCACGTTATTTTTTCAAACTGCAGTATGCCAACAAGGGAATCGATGACGTTAATATAAGCAATATTCTTAATCACAAAAAAGTTCAGTCCTGCATTCCGCCATATTTCAAGATAAAGTCAACCCATTGTATTTCCTACAATTATACTTCAACCATTGCTTCCAAACTCTTCAATTACAAACAAACTCTACAAGACCTTAATATCGAACATCTGAAAGATAATCCTCCAACGTGTTCATGTTCTTCTTCACCCTACAACTATAGTCCTGCCGGACACGTCATTACTAGTGATGTTAATTTAGTTAACAACGAAGACCTAAGATCACTTATTATGAAAGGACCAAAATTTAGGGAGCCTAAATTCTTCACATGGCGTCGTAATTTTATACATATCATGAATTATGTTGAAGATTACGCCAAGCGATGGGCAAAATCTGAAGAAGAAGACCTTGATACCTTGTCAGAGTGGGTTAACAGCATCAGATGTATATTAAAATCTCGTATTAAACGACTGAGTGGTCAAATGAAAACCATCTATCCTTCTGTTTTCAATAAAGCAGAAGTGAGAAAAGAACTAGATAAACTGCACGATCAGTATGTACTGGTCCCTGTTGATAACAACATTGTCTTTGTTTGTAAGGCACATTATATTAATTGCATTTTCAAAGAACTAGGTTTCGATTCTACACATGGTAATCCTACTTACGCCAATAGCAGCCTTTTCAAGCAGGAAATACTTCAAAATCATAAATCGGTTATGGATATCTTTAATATCCCCAATAAACAAAATGAATTTGATTTACCTTATTTGTACTAGATTCCAAAGCTTCACAAAAGTCCTTACAAACAGAGATATATAGCAGGTTCCAGTAAATGTTCTACCAAACCTCTCTCTTTACTCCTTACTAAAATTCTTGCAGTAGTGAAGGAAGAAAGGAAGAAACTTCAAGAGTACTGTACAACAATATATTCCAGAAGTGGTGTGAATCAGATGTGGATACTAAAAAACTCTAAAGAGTTATTAAAAACTTTGAGGTCACAAAATCTTACCAAAATCAATAGCATCAAAACGTACGATTTTTCAACGCTTTATACAACCATTCCCCATGACAAATTAAAATCTAGGCTTTTTGATATCATCGACAGTTGTTTCTTCAATAAAAATGGAAGTCTTGAAAATGCTTACCTTGTCATTGGAAATCTAAAAAAAAATATTTTGTTAAAAACCATTCTGATTGCACACACAAGTACTCTGAAGTTGACATTAAAAAGATGCTTGAGTTTCTGATATACAACATCTATGTAGTTTTTGGAAATCAAGTCTTCCAACAATCTGTTGGAATTCCCGTGGGTACCAATTGTGCCCCATTGTTAGCAGACCTATTTTTGTATTCTTATGAAGCAGAATTTATTCAAAAACTTGTACGTGAAAAAAATAAATCACTCGCTGTGGCCTTCAACTCAACATTCAGGTATATCGACGACGTATTATCAATTAACAATTGTTATTTCCATACTTACGTCGACTCGATATATCCCAGTGCACTTGAAATAAAAGATACCACGGACTCTGCGTCATCTGTTTCATATTTAGATATTTTACTGGAAATGGACATTGATTGTAACCTAACAACAAAACTTTATGATAAACGCGATGACTTCAATTTCTATAGTCAACTTTCCTTACTTATGTAGCAATATACCTTCATCACCTGCATATGGTGTTTTTGTCTCTCAGTTAATTCGATACGCAAGGGCATGCCCTTCGTATGAACAGTTTCTAAGGCGAGGCAAGCTATTGACAAAAAAGTTGATAAAACAGGACTATCAACAGGCTCGTTTGAAGTCATCTTTTCGTAAGTTCTATGGTCGATACAACGACCTTGTCAGCAAATACAGTCATCCACTGGGTCGCATGCTGACTGACGTTTTTCATACTAATTGTTAGACCATAATTTATCACCTAATTGTCTACGAACTTTTCCGTTTTTTTCCCGATTACGACAAAGAGCACACGGCGGGTGTGGCCGTTCAGCAGAAGATGCTCACTCTTCCTAGGCACCTGATCCTACCTCTATCTTTTTGGATGTCCGTGTTGCTCTGCTTTGAATTTTTATTTCGTTTTATGGATTTTTGAGATGGCTGACGGTTTGTTATTGACATTTTTTTCAGGTAAACAAACCTTGACATATGACATGTATAGGACAGGTAAACAAACCTTGACATATGACATGTATAGGACAGGTAAACAAACCTTGACTTATGACATGTATAGGACAGGTAAACAAACCTTGACATATGACATGTATAGGACAGGTAAACAAACCTTGACATATGACATGTATAGGACAGGTAAACAAACCTTGACATATGACATGTATAGGACAGGTAAACAAACCTTGACTTATGACATGTATAGGACAGGTAAACAAACCTTGACATATGACATGTATAGGACAGGTAAACAAACCTTGACATATGACATGTATAGGACATGTGTTTAATTATCGTGCTAATTATCAAGTTTGTACATATATGTGTAATGTCAATTCTCTCTACCTCAATACAAATTCTGATGATAATCAAGAATTATTTGTACTTAATCTCTAACGGGAGCTTGGTGATGCAATCATACAGACTTTAAGACTTTATAACATTGTGTCTTCATCACACAACGATCATCATTTGTCAAGAAAAAATGTAAAATGTCGTAAAATACATACATTGGAATGTTTCTCCACTAAATCAACAAACTGTCAACACAGCATCGTGTGTAAGAGTCTTATATAGAGTTCTGTGTGGTAAATCTCGTCAGGAACTGACGGAATCGTCTGATCTCAATGTTTTGTAAAAACATGCAAGCGTCAAAGTAAACGAGACTCGGGATCTAGGGTATGACTAATTGTACCATAGTTTACAAATATTAGAGTTTTCGAGAGTGCACTTGCCTCTAACTAATCAATACGGCGCCAATGTGTTGGTCATATATACTGTATGTACATTGTACTCCGTGAATTTCTAAAATGATTTTCTATCGGCGACGAACATTAATTATCTGTAATCATAGCTTATGAATAAATCGAATGTTCAATGTCATATTTTTATTTCATATTTATTCATTTTTCGACTTCTAGTATCGATACTTGCTTCAAATAATTAAACTTATTAAAACAATTTTAAGTTTACGAACCCTAAGTTGTGCAGTGCTCCTGCTAAAATTAGATTAAATTGATGATGATATAATTACTCTTTTTGAAATCCTATTTTATATTCTATATAATTCTATTATAATATTGTTGGTTATGTGTAGATACCCGATGGACGTGGCCATAATGACACTCGGGAGCTACGCTCCCTCGTGTCATTATGACCACGCCCATCGGGTATCTGCACATAACCAACAATATTATATGGGGTAACTACTACATAAGTGATATTCGTTCTTTATACTCTGTCCCAAGTTTCTGCTTCCACCACTTTTTGCTTAATATATCTGTAACCAGTTATATTATTTGTATATTAAATTACAGCGCTAGCTTGATTGGTATACATGTACCTGAGTAGAGTGAGTGTTTATGTATGAAAGTTCAAAATCTGTAACATGGACAATGACAAGACTGGACAATAGGGTCACATGACTAATTCTGCATGCACTCTTCCCCGCCAAAATCTTATACCGGACTGACACTCTCCGCCTAGCCCTTGAACGGGTCAGAGCGACATAGTATAGCAATATACTTAAGCATTAGGATTGTTTGTCCCGGTAAGAATTAATGTAATAAATTAAAGTTCATTCTAAATTGTAATATTACTGTTTCATTTCATTGTCTACTGTGTATGTTTGTCTGTGTCTAATTGTCTTGTCATTTGTGTCTATTCTGTGTAACTCGTATAATTACACAATTTCAGGTTTCTTCTGTATAATAAATATTTATAACAACGACCCAAGCTTGGCTTTATTCTACCACTGGCTACATTTCGATAGTCATAAATACCTTTGTCCCCAAACTACGTTTATCCACTGTAGTCTCTCCCAAGTTATTTATGCAGCACGTTTTGACGATTTTCAATAAAAATACACATACCTGTGAAAGATTTGCAAATGAAACCGATGAAAGGGAAAATATCCAAGATATCTTTATTGACACATTATCGTTTTTCACTCGAAAAATATCACAGGAATGAAAACAGATTTCTTTCGGAGATTGTGCACTGGAATTGTGTTGTGGTTGGGTTCTCAATTCAGATTGATTAATCTAGAGTGGGCTTCACATCGGCAATGGCATTACTTATAAACTGTGCTTTAATCAATCTGTATTTCCTGTACTTTCAATTTTGATATGAAAAATAAAAGATCAGTAGAACCAAAGGTACCGTTATAGAGCAATCGTATCTTCTCGGGCCTTTCCGGCAACGTATCTGAGGTTGTTTTTCGATCTTGACGAGAAGATCCAGGAGGGCAATCGTAACTTCTCGGGCTCGGAAACACACTTCCGAGCCCACCGGAAAGGCCCGAGAAGTTGCGTTTGCCAGGAAGGTAGTTAAGAAAATCTAACTACTTATAATAATTTTAGAATTAACTGATCTCTACCGTCTTGGCATTATAAGACCTAAGCTACTGTTACTTTTTTGCATTTATGTACATATAAGACAACAAAACACAAAACTTCAGATCATATGTAGATGATAAAACGAAATTGACATGGTACAGTTTATCTACAGTAGTATTCCCAGAATCCCCTACCGTGAAGTCGAGCATGCATATTCCAGTAAAAAAGACTAAAGCAATAAACAGCTATTTATGTCGCTTCTGTGGTATATTTGAGGGTATATCATTGACTTTGATGAAGTCTAGCTCACATCTCAACAGATCGTAAAATATTTTGTATTTATATCAAGTTTTACAAAAAGGGGGGTTGTCATGGCCGCCTATATAATACATTCGAGGCGTTTTTCCGAGCCTGCCGGAAAGGCCCGAGAAGTTGCGATTGCCGCGATCGCGGTTATTTTCATCTCGCTTGCAATGCAAATTCCCGGTTTACTTTTTATTTTTGACCGTATATTCAAACCTTATTATTATATACTCAATTATACACTCAACCAAATTGAATTATTCATATTCAAATTTTGGTCCTAGCTGGCAAAAAATTCATGGTTTTTTCTCTCCTTTTGAAAAATTTGAGCTATATATTTGTACCGAAGTCACTGAACCATACTTGTAAAGTATAATACTTTAAATCAATTACATGTCTTCTTAAATGATTATGAATTGAGCAAAACTATAACCGGAAATTTATCACGTTGTGTAAAAAAAGAACCGAACAGGAAAGACACAGGCGTTACCTTAAGACAAGATATAATGCTTATGGACCTGCTGCATTTTGAAGAGGAAGATTCCTGCAGGAGACGAGTAGGATCAAACCCTGGATTCATAGGCGCCCAATGCATGGGCAATATTATGAATATTATAAGATAAAAATCATTTGATAAAATTGGGCGGGAAGTCTTCTGATTGTCTATGGCATTGTTTATGTAATCGACGAAAATCAAATTGTGGCTCAATGATCGATGATCTGGCGACGATTAGCCGAGTGATAAATATGATATTCAGACATGTTTCTTTGCCGACGATACGAGAAACAATTATTAAATCGTCCGACCATCGGCTTTAATGTGACCCAGATGTTTCAACTGCTTTAAATAGATACAGACGCGCAATAATTCACCTCCTCAATAATCATTAAATTAAGAAATGAATGATAACTAGATGATAATTTAGTGCAACATGCATGTATTATAACCTGTTCTCTGCATGATTGATCGGTGCGTATTTTATTTTTTTTATAGACTTCCAGTTTCATTGTCGACACATTTACATCTGATGGAAGACGATGCAGTTTTTCGTCAAACGCTTCTATAAAAAAAAAATGGAGTCGGACATCCGCATGGATTTTATATATACTGATATATCTATTTATTACTGTAAAAGCAAAGGCCACAAAGTCGTCGAGCTGACATTTTCTTCAATAAAAATATCATTAATTTGAATTTCTGTACCAATATAAGACCGCGGAACATTAACTGGCAAGATTGGAAATATACAGCTTACGTCAATTTCACCTGTAACATTCAAAACATTGAAATGGGCGGGAACAAATTGACGCGGACGTCTGAGAAAACATTGGATTGAAACTGTACTATTAATAGTAAGTATATTTTCAATCCACTTCAGCGTTTCTAACTTGCTATATAAGTTAGTGATAAAAAAAAAAAAACCCATTTTATTTAGTATCAGCTAAGCGATTGATTTATTTTTAATTCCATCAATAAGACTTAGTGTAATTATAATCAGCAAATATGAGAAGATCCCAATTCGGGAGAGATTGTACGCAAGGCAAAGCATTGTCCAATGACTTTAGAGAAAAAAAACCCCACTTAAATCGACATTGTTGAAGATTTCTGAGGTACGTTAGTATTTATGAAAATCCAATGTTTTCTCAGACGTCCGCGTCAATTTGTCCCCGCCCATTTCAAATGTTTTGACTGCAACAGGTGAAATCGACGTAAGCTGTATATTTCCAATCTTGCCAGTTAATGTTCCGCGGTCTAAACGGACATATGGTTATAGTTTGATAAGCATAATCATATAAGTGCATTACATTTACTTTAGAAACTTGAATTACTTTTACTTAAAAATCTTTTAAAATTGTGTAAAAGCCATAGGCGTGGGAACTAGGGGGTGGGGGAAGGGCTTAGTCCGTCCCCAACTTTTCTGCAAAGTAAGACCAACCATATACACCCCTTTTCTTTTTTTTCTTCCTATAACTACATATTCAATCCAATGTTTTCTCAGACATCCGCGTCAATTTGTCCCCGCCCATTTCAAATGTTTTGACTGCAACGGATGAAATCGACGTAAGCTGTATATTTCCAATCTTGCCAGTTAATGTTCCGCGGTCTTATGTATATCAAATAATATAAGATTAAACTATAAATGAAATGATTTGTGTAATTTAAATTCGTGCAACTGTTGCTTTAAAAAAAACCAAACAAATATAATTTTATTTGCAATTTCAACATCACTATTTAATTGAATACTTGCTATATTTCTTTATAAAATAGGTAGTGATGCATTTAAAATACAATAACTCATCATAGTTACAAAAATCGAAGAAATTTCAATTTTCAAAAATAGAGTAAATTTCTTTCTGCTATAAACAGTCTTTGAACAATTTTTCAAAGGTTCATAATTTGAATGCGATGATACAACACATTAGCAGTGTTTCCCTAATTATAATAAAACATACTTTTATTTATTTTATTTTCCGCTTGAAAGTATGGTTGTTTATAAACAAATCCACACCACGTGGGTCGATCTGCTGTATCTATTTCATGTTTACTTATTGCAACAAAATCACAGGATACGTTTATCGCTTACATTTATTTTAGAGACTGTGTCCGATAACAAATAAATGTACATATTAAATTTTATTTTTATCGGGCGCGGTTTCCAAATAAAACGTATGCGATAAACTAAAATAATATTTGGTAAATTTTTACACATTTCGTATTCATCCGCCATTTCTTGATTTAGCAAACATATACTAAGTCTTATGCAATGAGTTTTCAATAATAGGAGAGAGGAACAGTTGGGTTTTCTGTGCACAATTTAGTTGAATAAATGGGAAAAAATCTTGTAATACTTTTAATACTTTAAGGAACTCATTTCTTGTGCACATCCAGATGGCAGTGTTGTTTTTTTTAATTTACATGTTTTGCTTCCTAAGACTATCTTACTATTGACATGCCCCCCCCCCCCCCTCCTCCCCCGAAGCAGGATCGTCCCCCGCTCCCCTGGAAAAAAAATCTGAATCGGCGCATGTGCAGTGTAATGTTGTGTGTGTAATACAGTGTATGCAGTCAAATAGGACATGCAGATAATTGGGTTGCCTCAGATAGCAAGCGTTGTACATTGGGCCAACGTTATTTGTACATTGGCTAAAGTTGGCAAATGACGTTGGTCCAGTGCAATATTGCTTATCGGCCCAATAATGGCCCACTACGTTAGGTTACGTTGGCCCAATGTTGTGTGTATTATCTTCGATGTTTGCTACATTGGTCCAACGTTGGCCCAATGTATGTAACATTGGGCCAACGTTGGCAATACATTGGTCCATTGTCCTATTTGTGACATCTGACCAACGGTGGTTCAGGGTCACAAACATTAGCCCAATGTTGGCTCAATATCAACATATCAATTTGACTTTTTCCCTACATTACTTACACTACTTAAAATTGTATTTTTTCATACATTGAATTTTATGGATACTAAATCAGAATCTACACAAGTGAGCGTAAAAAACTGACATTTTATCCGACGGAATCACCGTATGGAATTTTTAAGAGCTTTAATTAAAATGGTAAATCATCATGGTTGTCAATTTTCTTCATTTATTCAAATACATTATTTGTAAGCTGTATTTTCAGAATTTGTTATTTTCTTCATTTTTTCAAACACATTATTTGTAAGCTGTATTTTTAGAGTTTGTTATTTATGGTCGCTTGATTTCGGTCGGTTGATCCGAACAATTAACGCTTATCAGAAAATGTCAATTTATTTTAGCATTGAATGCTTATTTTTGGATGTCGTCAGTCCTATAACACACCAAGGCTGTGCAGACAAATTTAATACCGTGCGTAAGCGCGGTATGATAATTTTCTGCACCGTCATTATATACGCTCTCAGTCAAGGATATGAAACATACATGGAACAGCCATATTACCCAGCCATGTTATTTAGTACGCTTCCGCGGCTAAAAATATAGTACCAGAAAGTTTGTAGAGAAACATATTTTTAATTAAGGAGTAAAAGTAATTTAATGATTATTTTTCAAAAGTACATATCAAATTGGTTATGTAAGGTCGAGTTTCATTTAATCTTACAAAAATAAGTATACTCAAAACACGTGGTGAAGTTTATATTTGTGCTCATGGCGCATGAATGAGCAAAGTGTATTTATAGGAAATTAAACGTTGCAGATTTCCAATGCAAACATAAGGGGAGATATACATTGAATGTAAATATAGTAAATTGAACGTCGCATATTTCAAATGCTAACATAAAGGGGAAATATACACTGAATGTAAACATTGACCCTTGTTTGAAAATTATTAAAATCATGGTATGTTTCCTACAATTTATTGCGTAAAATGGGGCCGCTGACATATATTACGGAATTTCATCTTTTGTTTTTTCCTTACAATCCCCTATCACTTTTAATGCACAAAGGTGACATATTTATTTATTCATTTTGTTTTTGTTTTGTGGTATGTATATAATAACTTAAACAGTAAAATGATGTCCCCAATGTTACGACAAGCTACCGTCAATATTACACATATTAGTAGGCGGTAAGACATATATCCATACACGGACAAATTAATTGAAATTTAAACACAAAATAATATTTCTAAAGAAATATGGAAGAAAAATACGCGAGTGAATCTAATAGTACCGTACCAATGTACATAAGTAATATAATCTTCACAATGTGTGATTCTTTCTTGTTAAATAGTCAATATGTTCCTCTGTTTTGTCAAATAAATATTGTAAACCTGAGCAGAATCTTCTTTATATGTGAATATACAATAAAAAAATATTCAAAGCAAAGATGAATAAACAAAAGATTTTAAGAAATATTACAAAACTAGACTATTGTTGCTATTTCCACAAAAAGGTCTTACGTTCTTATATCCGTGTAGAAATCTGTAGGAAATCGGGGGGGGGGGGGGGGGGGTTCATGTAAAAAAAAAAATATCATTGATATAATATTTTCTGAGAATGCAATTTGCATCGCTTCTTTCCTTGTAGAACAACCAAACAAATAAACAAACAAAACAAAACCAAAAAAAAACTTTTTGGAGTACTTCCTGCGATGACTGTAAGTAACGCTGATTCAAACAAAACATGTTAAACACATTTAAATACAAAGGTTTTTCTTTTCTCCAAGTTTGGATGTTCAAGTCTCAGCCAAATCTGGTATCTCGTTGAGACAACGTTTTTTGTCTCCAGACCGGATACGAACGAACGGAATTGCTCAATGAAAATTAAAAAAAAGTACTTCTTGTACATTTACATAATGTATGTTGTTTTTTATCGGACTAGCTGTTTTAACACTTCCAGTCACAAGTAATTTATTCAAAAATAATTCAAAATCTGTGATTTAGCAAAATAAAACATTTAAATGCCCGTTTATAGTACAGAATTAACATATTCATAGGTGCAATTCGATTCTCGAAGTTATATTACTTGTTTTGATTCTGAACGTAGACAATGCTGCAATGAACTGGGAATTTAATTCATCAAATTAAATATTATTAAAGGTCAGGTAATCTTATACTTCTCACGAACTTTAAAAACAATACAAAACCAGTTTGTGGACAGAAAAATCAGACCTACATTTTCCAACCAATAGTTTTTCAGCAACGTACAAAAAGGGTTTACTGAAATTATATATACTGGTGATAGCAGTGCTATTCAGCAGTTTAGGGACATTGGCCTCGTCCACCTTCCCCAGAGGGGTCTGTAAGATTAGCTTTACTATAATTTGTTCCTTGCCAATATGTTCAATTGCTGGTATACTTTCTTAAATTAAACTTGGTGTAAAATTCAAAATAACAGCATTTTTTAAAACACATTTCCGTTATATGATTCTTTTTTTATATCAAGAATTCGACTTTTTAAATTTATTATTAAATTGCTGCTGTTAGATTGAATAATTAAGGTGTATTTAACCTAATGACGAAATTCCTTTTTCCATTGTTTTATGTATTTCATATTTAGCATATCTTGTAAAGAAAGCTCTCAGACGTTCCCTGCTTTTTGTTATTGTTAGTATAATATTACTTATAAACATACATTGTAGTACTTTTTTATAACTCTTTGAATTTACCCACATTTACTTAAAGCGGTATGTCAATACATCGAAGTTTGTTTTTGAAGATTTCTCATTTTTGAAAATAAATGTAAATATCCTTTAAGCATACTATAAAACGTAAACAGTTTATGCATATATTTTATTTACTTTTTTGGCTTTATGTTCAAAAGATGTAATAATGATAATGGTTTATGCAATGGTAAACTATTTACTATGAAGTAATTAACATACGGCCTCTATAATGATAATGACTCAAACGTATGCTTAAAATAAAATTTAGATAAACGTAGAACTTAACGTTAAAATGTATTTCATATATATTCACTGTGTACAATTGCTGTACTAGCATAGTCGATGTCGTGCGAATGAAGAAACGTATACAAATCTAATTCTATAATATTTAACCCGAAACGAGACATGTCATCGCTAGCACACACTCGGGTACAAAGGTTTGTAGATAATGATAGGTAAACGATAAATTTGTAACGTAATCGTGGTTTTCTTAAATCTCTTATTTCTCTCCGATATTGCTAAAATCAAAGAATTGAATTGGGCAAAACAATAGTTACTTGGCCTGCATGAAAGCATGCCGTGTATTCATAACAATGATAAATTATCTTGATAAATTATCTTGAAATTTGTCTTCATTGTCCACTTGATGATACAAGAAATATGTGGACATTTGTTCTTGTTAAAAATAAAACAGAATGATTATGCAAAATTGGTTTTAAAAATTAACAATGCAATATAAAAACAGACTGGTGATAAATCAAAAGTTATTTTAGATACATAAACGCATTTATCCGATCAATGTCATACGTGTGATCTATTATAATTTCATAAAAGTATATATGAGTCCCATGAATCTCTTGTTACTTTCTATCTATACTGCTTATCATTTGGCTGAAAAATTTCCAAACTTTTGATACCTATTTCAATATCTAAAATCTACTTTTTTCCATCAAGTATTTCTAATGATAAATTAAAATTGATAGGTAATAAAGATAAGACTCGTGCAATGTTTTTATTTAAATTGGTTAAAATCAACTGAAAGGACATACTAGTATGGAATAATGCACGGGATGAAATTTGGTACGCAATTACTATACAACAAGTATGCAGTGGGGTTACACACATTACGCCTAAATCGTGATTTTTTAACGTAAGTGAGCAATGTTAGAACAAGCCGGGTATTGCACTATTAAGAGTGAAGTTTAATCAAGTTTTGACTCGTCCAAATCAGAAATGTTCACTATCATGTCTAAGGTTTTCTCAACACACTAAATATTCATAAGGTTAATTGATTTTAATGTAAATTTTGTTATTTAATTTTGAAAAAATAAATTTCAAACAAAAAATAGGAAATAGAAAATTTGTGGCAAAATTAAGCAAATTTTGACTAAATTGTTCCTTTTTTCTACTAAACCCGCTATAATAATAAAAGTTTCTCTAATGTTTCGATTTCTTGGCAAGAAAAGTTTGCAGATTTACTGATGGTTTTATCGCACTGACTCTTCCAGATAGTAATATAAACGTAAAATGCAAAAGAATTGATGAATAGTCAGAATCATTTCTTGATAGCAAATCTAAAAAAAAATCTTATCATTGAACTAAACCGAGCCTAGCGAGAGGCGGGCAAATATTGCCTCGCAAAGCGAGGCTTAATGGTAACACGTATATATGTAAGAAAATTAGTCAGGGGTACTAAAGGATAAAATATTTTCTTCCAGTCCCAGGGCGCCGCCATATTGGCAACCATTTTGTTTGACAAATTTAACTCATTAAATGATGGTTCTTGTCAATATCTATTGCTTCCATTTCCAAGACTTCAATCGAATGTAATTGAAATAAAAATAATTGACTACGAAAACAAGATAAATTTTAGCAGCGATTTAAAAAAACAGAATACAATTACACTCTGTCCCAAAATATCCTCGATTCACATTTTGCTAACTGGATTTTTAAAAAAAACACTTCAGGGTTTAAACGATTAAACGGTGTTCATACGAAAGTATGAAAAAAAAGTTTCAAGATTTCTCCTTTGAAACGCCTCCTCTAGCTTATCAAAGTATGTCCCAAGTTATTGCTTGAGCCTTCCATCACATTTTGATGATTTTCAATCAAAACAAAGTTACCTGTCAATGAAGTACAAGTCAAATTGATAAAAGGAAAAAAGATATTAAGATTTCTTCATTGATATATCATCTGTATTTACCCGAAGAATTTCATAGGAACGAAAACAAACATCGTACGGAGATTCAAAATGGGAAATGTTTACATCTTTTTTCCATTCGGAAGAATTCGGGACACCTCGCACAATATTTTAACGTTATCATCCGGGGTACTTTCATGTCTTTTGCAATGCAAAATCCCCGTAGACTTTCTATTTTTGGTTGTGTATTAAAAACTGAAGCGGTAGAGGGGTTGTATTTATAATCATCGAGATATTATGCAAAAAGTTGTGGAAGCAGAAACATGGGACAGAGTATAGGTTTCAATACACGGCTAAAAGTAAAGGAGTCTACGGGGGTTTTGCATTGCAACAGATACGAAAGCTTTAAACATTTTTTAAAATTGCGCTCGGCCCAACCGTCACAACTTTTAAATGTTATCATTTAAATGCCAACAGAATGAGGTAAAATAAGGTCAAAACAATTTTAATTTAAAATTTGTCATATATAATATATAGATGCTACTATGGACCATGTATATCCTAGCAACAAAGTCTGTGATAATAATCTGAAACATAAATGAAAGGTTCATTGATGTTCAGTGATTATATCTGAACATGTTTATAAAGAAATTACATGAATCTCATATTTCTACATGATTCTTAGGCGGTGTAGTACTAAAAACTAAAATGATATACTGTTATCACCATATCATACATCATACAGCTGGAGTTTTTAAGCTCTTTCTTTAAAATAAAAATAAGTAAATGTTAAATATGGATAGCAGTTCTGACACTGATATTTTTCTCTTCTTAAATTTTAACAGATTTTTTATATCTATTAAGCAACAGTTACAACATTGAACTTAATTTTATTTTCCAAAGAAATACTGGTATTATTAAAATTTCCAAACTCGAGAAAAATTCAGTCATAGTGTAAAATTTGTAGAGATTTTTGAAAAAAATATTCAAAAGCCACTAACTATCTTTTGAAAGTAGAAAATAGTGCTGTATATTTAAAGTCTACATGTATTAGAACAATCCATGATTTTTAAATCCCAGTATACTGGGTAAATATCATCCTTAAATTAACACATTAAAATATCTCCCAAATATGACGTTTTTAGTTTTATAAATTATGATTTTAACTCCTATATAATTATACGTAAGATATGAATGTTTGAAATGTTTGAATTACCTTTTCATGTATACCTGTAAAAACCAACACAATTATGTAATATCTATTCTAATCGTAAAAAGGAAATTTTAAAAAAGTTAAATACATCGAGGATTGATGGTGTATCTGTCAGGTAAGAAGATTTTGGTTGCAATAAAATGCAAATGCAGATAAACGTTAATAGAATTGGCAACCTTTCAGTAAAATGTGGGACTTTACCGCGAACTCTTCCTGTAAGTGGGATACGAGGTAGTGTTTGAATTTACGTGGCAGTGTTACCATTAATTTGCTAACATTAGTAAATGTTTTAAAAATGATACACACTCAAGAGGCTAGATGGTCAACAAATTTTATCATCAGGTCTGCCTTATACTATTAAACATTGTGTTTTTGGCAGTAAAATATCGTGTATTAAGGTAAAAATCCAAATACTTAAGCTTCAAAATTTGAACATTTTCCTATCTTTTAATACAGAGCTCTTCGACTAAAGGAGATAAATATAGCCTAAAAATGGCCAAGACCATCGAACCTCTGAAAAGTTAAAGGTAAATTAACATTACGGTAAAGGCTGTTGTACATGTATTTTAGATGAAAAATGACATTAACAATAACAAGATGTCATTTACGTTGTGATCCGTTATGCCACTCAAAATTCCAAAGATCCCATAAATAAAGAGCTTTAATTCCAACTTTTAATATTATTCTAAAATTGGGCATGTGGGTTTCTTTTAGTGCTGTTTGAAACGAAGAGATCTGTTTAATTTTAAGATTAAACAAAGATGGGGAAAGCTATATCAATCTTTTAAGTTATCTACGCTTTGGCAAGGTATAGAGCTAATTCAAAGTCTTTACATATTATAATTCGGGGCTCTTGACATGCATATCGATCACTGAAGATATGCAGTTTGTTTGAATCTGAACTGGAACAATGCAGCTTTTGACTGTGATTTCGACGTCAATTTATCACAATTAATAAAAATTTAAAAAAATCAAATATATATTGTTTTATGCTTCCATAAATACTTAAACATCATCATTGTTTGGCCAGGTTTAGGCAGTCTCTCTGGAGGGTCGGTAGTGACAATGGGTTTTCTTCAATTTTCTTTGTTGGCAGTATTTACTACTGTTGTAACGGCGGGCCACCTTCCCTTCTTTCCTATTGGAGTTTGTAAGTACAGCAGTTATCCACTTTTTAGGAAAAATTACGAATACTAGAAAAAAAAATTTCTTTTTTTTTAAAATTAAATCTTTCTTTTTTACTTATAAATCTATCTATATCGCAAAACCTTCATAAAACTATTTTTGACGTAGATGTATAAAAGAAAATGTATAATTATAGCTTTATTTTTTTTTAACCAGAACAAAAAATTGTTTTGAAAGCTTGTGTTTGTATTTTGAATTTGATGTTTAAGACCTTTCCACAAATTTATATTCTGTATGCAAGTTATTGTTGCAACTGGATTTCTGTTTAATTTCTGCATTATCTATTGTAAGAAATGTTAACCATAATCCCTTATACATGCATAAATTTTTTATTTTCAAAACGGGTGGCGTGGGTGGCGTGGGTGGGGAGGGGGGGGGATAGTGCTTTGTATCTCTTTTCTAGATGTTGTACTTTATGTCGAATTTCACTATTATCTTAACACTATTCAAAATATAAAGTTCACAAAAAGTGTGTAATCCACATACAGCGTATGCATATTTATTTGTATATTTAATCCAAAGTTGTCCGATCCAATGTATCTGCCCGATATTTGATAAACTCTCTCTACAATTCCCGCCATGATGTTAATTAGTCAGTCCGCGTTCTCGGTAAACTTAATCTGACCATTAGCTGGAAAGTTCTTTCCATCAAAACTAAAATCGCACATTCAAGAAACGCATTGGCGCATTTTCTTTATTCAACAGTTATCAATTATTAATTATATTATGTATTCTTTTAAAATATATCATGTGAATACATTCAATCTTTACGTTATACCAATATTATATCATTGCAAGAAAATATTTCTACGCAAACTCCCTCTGACTTAAATCGGCCACCGGATGTCCACCACCTTAGTACTCTTTTGGCTGTTTCGGTGTATTTTATTGAAAAGGTTATTTTTATTAATTTCACAATAATTAGTGATCAGGTAAAATTCGGTTAAAGTTTACGGACAACATCTCACAAGTGTTGAAATATCAAAGATGTAAGCATAACTCTCGTAAAGGCATTTCGTAGTTTATTGGCAAAATGGCTTCATTTTTACGTATACTAGATAATATCCCGCACAAGCGCTGGTAAAAAAAAACCATTTAACACATCAATGGACTTTGTAAAGTGAACCAAATTTTTTTTTCATCTTTTGTTTCGAATTTTTTTCTTAACCTATTTTTATTAAATTTGAATTGCAAAATAATAACTGGCTGATTATTCGAGGAGTAGGCAGGGAAGAATTTCTACACTGAAATTGATTATACATGTATGTGGCCAAATTTCATTTTAATGCATTTGACTGAAAAAAAAAACATTACAACTTTTTGAGCTTTTTACTATTTGTTTCAAATGCAGTGTGTTGTTGCAAATGGAAATATTTTCATTTTTTGAACTATCTATTACTGTGGAATCATCAGAAGTCGTGGTAGCTTAATTTTCGTGGTATTCGTGGGTAGCCTTCCCCGATGAATTTACATCCTAAACGAAAACAAATTTATTGATAGTTATTTTTCTTACGCAACCACGAAATTACACTCCCAAGAATAAGCAAAAAACTCACAATCCACAAAATGAAAATCCCCCACGAAATTAAATGATTCCACAATTAAATGTCCCTCAAACCTTCAATTCCATACACATGCAGTTTTTTTTCAAACAGGGAGGGAGTGTATAGTGAGTCGTATTTTTCTTTTCTAAATTTTGTTCTTTAGGTCAATTTTCACTATATTTGTATACAATGTTCCAAAAGAAATGTGGTGATACATATGTAACGAACAGTGTAGAATTTCATATAAAAGCATGTTTACCTGATGTTATTTGGTGAACCAACGTTCTTGGTTACTCCGTTCTGGAAAGTTTTCTCCATCAAAAGTAAAATCGCAGATTTAAAAAACGAATTTACCCATTTTATTTATTCAACATTTTTTCAAATATTAATTTCTATATACTCTCCAAATAAGTTCCCAGTAAATATATTCAACATTTACGTAATTGTTTAATATTATTTTATTGCAAGTACATGTATATTTATTGATGCGAACTCAAACTCCCTTGGATCCGCCACAGCGTGTCCACCACCCTACTCTTATTTTTGCTATTCCGGGCTGGTTTATCGAAAATGAAAGTAGATTTTTAATTAATCTCTCAATAATTACTTATCAGGTAAAATTCAATTATAGTTTACAGACATCACCTCACAATGTGGAAATACCAAAGGTGTAAGCATTTACGTTGGTTCCGGCAATTCGTAGATTATTCGCAAAATGTCTTCATTCATAAGTATAGATATTTCAAATACGTGTACCACTTCCATTTCAGTTACCCAACCGGAAATTTTCCAACCGGAATTCTCGTTCTGTCCAGGAAATGGAATGGTCACTTTTTTCGGGTCTCCACCTCCACCTCTCCTATCCCCGAACTGTATTCCCGCCCCGGGGCCCGTCCGTTGCGGTCTCCAGCGTATGTATACATCAATCAATTCAGCATCAAAATCACATTTTTAGATTTATTATAAACCATATTTGATTTTGTTAAATCCTATTACAAGGAAATTTGTAAATTGTTAAATAAAAATGCGCTCTTATTGTGATTGAAATTGTAATGATGAATGATGAAAAAATGCTAGTTATGTAATAGGCGTAATATTGAATACAGAAAATAAATTTCGTAAAATGAAACAAATATTGAATGTGAAGTAATTTGTCCACATTTATTTAGATTTTTGAATTTCATTTTGAAAATGATGTTGTTTTATTAACATTGAAATCTGAAATGTAGTCACTATTTCAAAAATTTTAAATTATATCAATACACTTTTTGAAGATCGATTCGCCTTGATATTCTCGAAAGGGTACAAATTGAAACTCCAAGAGGTTTTCTCATGACTCGCAAATCAACAGTTCGCCGTTTAATCTACTACTTTACGCTGTTAGAAATTAAAATTGTAAAAGTTCATACTGCAAGAAAGTAACATCGTAATATGGAGGGGAAGCATATTCCATGTTATATTTGATGTAATCATCGTCTATTCTTTTCCATTATGTACTAAAATCTTTAAACTCAGTGATATCGTTAACCATTTTACATTTTACTGTGTATAGACTAAATCAAAATAAAGAGGATATTGCAGTATGAATGTGCCCTATGCCTCGTTATTGTTTTATTTATCAGTTTGAGCTCAGTGGTGACGTTATTATTTTGACAGCAATAAGAACCGGAAGTATGCCACAAGGATCCATCTGCAGAAACAAAGGGTACGTGAGTGGATTCACCAAGCTGCCACAGGAAGGAGAAGCCTTCATCAAATGCTGTTCCTGTGAGAATCTTAACTTTCTTTATTCGTTCATTCCATATTATACTTGCTTTGCTTTGAGAAACTTTTTTTAATTCATATTTTTATTCATAACTTTCACAGTTTGTTACATTCTACATTTCTTTTGGAAATCTCTACATTTGTTATGACATACAATATACATGCAAGTCTAGATATCTAGATATATGTTAATTAACTATGTTGTAAAAGGTTTTTTTTATAAAGGGAATGAGAAAGGACAGAGCACATTGAGTGGAATAATATGCATAAATACAGAAACAAAAGAAAAAAAGCAGAAACAATATAACATGCACACTAACTCATTATTGATAACTCTAACTTTAGAGCTTTTTTCAATATGTGATTCTCCTATACACAAGCAACTGCATGATCACAATAATAAACATGCAAATGAATGTGTGTGAATCTTCTCATTTATGTTGCGTTTGGTTGAATTTTTTTAACGCTTTAGAAGATGTAAATGTATGTAATACGCATGTATTTTTTAGCAATGGACTACACGTATTCAGAGAGATCATGTGTGAGGCGCATAAGAACAGCTCAAAATCTAGGTTCCAACTTACCCCCGTGGTATTTGCCGGTAGGGGGTACACCTCTAAGGTACAATGTTTCTCATCTTTTAAATGTAAAATTATGAATTACAGTATTTACAAAAAAACAGAACAGATCAACCAAAGTCATTGACAACATATAGCAATGTACTTTATTTAGAATAGGACAATTAGAAGAAACGTTCATCATATGTATTTTATACATATGGTTTTATAGTTATAATCAAATGGCATATATACAGCTAGGATTTCACAAATCAGGTCTTGTGGTCAACTAAGTCATTGGTAACCTTTTTTCATCATTTGGATTGTTGTATTTGCAAGGGGAAGGAGACATAAATTGTTTAAAGGGGCATGGTCACGATTTTGGTGAAATTTAATTTTTCTATTGTTATTGTTTACAATGCTTTAGTAATGCATTTCTAATGATCAATCAAATTTTGAGTGTCAGTTGTAGAGTTATAAGACACAGAGCTCACAATCCTTTTCTCTTTAAACAAGGCTCGTGCCATGTTTTTTGTTTACATTGGTTCCATATGCCGGTAAAACCTCGTCTTCAAGCTGAATTTTTCTATATGCTTATTCGTTTTAACATAAATAAATAGCCCCTAGCGTTTGTCACATTCATTTTAGGTCTAAACCTGAAATTTTCTTATGTACATTCAAAGTGTAAACAAAACCTTTGTCTACAGAATAAAGAATTGTGAGCTCTGTATCTTGCCTAAATTTCGACCATTGACACTCAAATCTTTGGTGACTATTATAAATGCTTTACCAAAGCATTGTAAATACTAAAAAGGGAAAATAATTTTTGAACAAAATCGTGACCATGCCCCTTTAAGTCATGACAAAGACAAAATAAAATTCATGGTTCTAATGAATAAGGCAGCTTCCTCGAGAATGGTAATTAACCATGTGATACAGTATCAAAATATATCTATAAAATGTAAATGCTTTTATATTCATTTCTTTTAGAAATGCACCAGGTGAAGTCGTAAAGTATTGTGTGTTTGTAAGACGTTCTCATATGAAGAGCCCAGCACGATTAAGAAAGAAGACACTTATTAGACGTATTTATTGATCCAAGTAGCCGACCCCCTTAATCTTAGAAATTTGTTGAATAAAAACTATATTTTCTTAGGGTTTTTTTCATGGTTGCATATAGAATACGTTTATACTTTTTGAAGTCAATTAATTATATCATACCCTGGATACATATATATTATATCATACCCTGGATACATATATATTATATCATACCCTGGATACATATATATCACTCGTAACAGTACCATAAGAATTGGATCCTTTCAAGTTGTTAGGCGCATATCATAAAATCAAACGAGCTGCAAAGATTCGAGTTTGATCTCATGATGTGCGCCTGTAACGAGATGAAATCCGGCTCTTTGGATTAAGTTACTATTATGATGATAAATTGATCATATATACCGTTTCATTTAAAAGTTAAAACATGAACAAAACTATTTTTGTAATAAATTGTACCCCGTTCACTTATTTAACAAAGCCATTTTAAAGGAACTCTTTTAAAAAGCGCTAAAAAACAAACATTATTTACTGTGTACTATGTCATCAGTTTCAGAGAGTGATGATATGACTTCGGAAAATCATAGAGTGGTAACCCGAAAAATCGGATCACAACGATTAAAATTTACAGTACAAAGGAAAGAAAATTGATGGTTATATGGTAACGCAAAGTAATGTTCACGCAAGCACTTAGTCAAGGTAGCTTAGTTCAGAATTGTGAACACTAAATATACTTCAGGTAAAAAAACAAGTGTACACGCATAAGAGTTTCACCTGATATGTCAATTTCCTGACCAAGTTGTCGATACTGTATACAGGGTTATTTTTCGCCCTCGTGTAATTTTCGCCGTTCTACACTTGAAAACAAATATTGCCCCGATTTGAATTCGCCCAGACATAGTTGTGTTTTAAGAGAGATAATTTGAGACATTGAAATTCGCCCATTCTTGAATTCTGACAACGAGGGCGAAAGTGGCCAAAATAAAACGGGGGCGAATATTTCTCAGTATACAGTATATGTATGCACTTTAGTTCAGTCACATATACTTATCTATTGATGAGTCAATCATTACCAAAATGTAATCACTGGTGTTCAGTCAAGTAATTTAAATACTACATTTGAGTTAAGTATAGTAGTATTGTATTCAAGTTCATTCCCGGATTGTCCACACTGGAGGAAATAATTACCTACGAGAATAAAAAAAAAATTTTAATCCCATCAAGATAAAATGCACATAAAATTCGGGCTTATCACCAGGTTTTATGATAATGATTTTGATCAGCTTACTATGTGCTCGTCGCAATCAAAGAGTGAGTGGTGTATATTAACTACTGTACCACGACGATGTCAACTATTATCTAGTATCCATGAATCTTTGTTCGTCCGTAAAATACCCCATGCGTTTGTATATTAAAAACTAATTTGTGTAAGCCAATCGAATAGACGATACAAACAAATCTAAAGTACGTTTATTAAGCATTGAAATAAATCTGGATTATTGGTATAAGGTATACTCATGGTCAAACAATGAAATTCCATTAGTATATTGTAATTATTTTGGACCAAAGTCAGTGAAAAGGTTATCTAATAATTTTTCGGAGGAAATGATCTCACATTCGTGTTTTATCACTGTTCCACATAAATGTTAAAAATTGTTAAAAAGATGTGAGGCTCAACAAATTATCCTCTCCAGAGTTATGCTTATTACTCTGTAATATTAATGAAAACCAGGAGAAAATGCTTATTTGTGTTTAATGCATTGTGTAATTTAAAGGAGGAGAATCTCGTTTTCAAGAAGTTTGCTGGTCAATGTAAAGACCGACTGAGATAAGACGGACGGAAATGTCAAGGTAATGTCAAACAAGTGGAGCGGTTCGTTCAGAGCAATCAAAATGTACTAAGCTTTAAAACAAAAGTGACGTTGACATTTTTTTTTTCTTAATCTGATCTTATATTTTGTTAAGTTTTATTAAATCATACTTGGGTAACCCTTTATCAATTATATTTAGAAAGTTGCTGAATATCAATTAACTTTCATTTGTTTAATTACAAAGATATGCAAAGCTATTCTCTTTGACTCTCTAGTGGATAAAGTATCTACTCTGTCCCTATTATTTTTTCGCCGAGTGGCTTTGCTGTTGAAAAATGTCTGCCGTATTGTGAATAATAACTTGCTTATGATCAGTATTGTTCATTTTCAATCGTCCATATTGAATTTACATCTGTATAAGTCTGACCGTTTTTCTATACTTTTTTGCATATTTTCCACAATCACCGGGGCGACTTCAGCAAACGTATTTTCCGTGTAAGACGGCTTTCAATTGTATTCAAGTGAATGGCCAGTTTCTTGGTTCTTCCCTTATCACAGGGAACATAATTAGGGTGGGATGTTTTAAGATTCTCAATAAAAAAGACTGTATAATGAAGAATATTACAAAAAGTTCCTAAAATATTGTAAATACATTCTTAATTTGTTCAAACTATTACAGTATTCACAATATTGAACACGGGGTCAAAATAGGGCTATATTTTAAAAAGGGTCTAACTTTACATAGAATATCAAGGTAAACATATTCCCTAAAATAGTCGAATTCAAATAACAAGCATTTGGTATTCATATCACTTCTAGTTTGAAAGTTAAGGCACGTTCGTTTAATGAATATAACCTATAAAACAGTTCCACAAGCCATGCAATGTATAATAAAGCTATATTCATATAAACTATAATCTTGTAATGTTACTGATCTTTGCCACGTGACATTGTTTTCGGTAAACATGTTTGACGAGACTTTCAATAATAGTTACCTCCATTTATGTGCAAACATTGTTTACTTGTATTATCAAACGGATTTCATTTCTTAGCGCTGTTTTCCCAAATTAGTGAGAATTTAGCGATAAATAAAGTCACATGATATGTAAACGAGTCTCGTCTGATCTGCTTAACTTCATATACATATCGTCTATTGTACCAAGATCCACCCATCCTATTTTATCTTCATACATTGGAATGAAGTCTTGTCCGATCTGCTTAACTCCAAGATCCACCCATCCTATTTTATCTTCATACATTGGAATGACGGGATCACAAACCAGATGGAATTAACTGTTAAGATCTGTGAACGAGTCTTGTCCGATCTGCTTAACTCCAAGATCCACCCATCCTATTTTATCTTCATACATTGGAATGACGGGATCACAAACCAGATCGGAATTAACTGTTAAGATCTGTGAACGAGTCTTGTCCGATCTGCTTAACTCCAAGATCCACCCATCCTATTTTATCTTCATACATTGGAATGACGGGATCACAAACCAGATCGGAATTAACTGTTAAGATATGTGAACGAGTCTTGTCCGATCTGCTTAACTCCAAGATCCACCCATCCTATTTCATCCTTATTCATTGATGGGTGTGCAAATTTACCGAGAATGCGTCAATTATTACAATGAAAAACGACCCAAGCTATCAACACTAATTAAGATGTGTTATATTTATTCACTCTTGAATTAAAATTATCAAAAGCATGATAGATTTTCTATAATTCATTGAATAAAAAGGGACTATTTTCATATGTTTAGAGATATCGTCCTTTAAGATTTTAACTTGAAGAGTCTTACTCATGCGAAATAATACAAAAAGAAGTTTTTATTAATGTGATAGCCTGCCTTTTTTGTCATAAAGAGGTCAGCTATCAGAAAATGATCATTAAAAGATGTTATAAATTGCCAAATCTGTTTGTGTACTTTGTTTTGTTAATGTTTAATTTAATTGTTGCTTTTGTTTAGTTTCCTTGTTTATTTGTTTGTTTGGACTTGTTTTATTTGCTACTATTATATTTGTTTTTGAAAACTCAGAGCAGTTCGGTCGTATAGATACATTTAACCTATTTAAACGCCGTTAAACGAAGGTATGTTAGATATCCATACCAAATACACAGAATTGAGGACAAACACAGAGGCTCGGCCTACACAAGTTTCTCTTATGGCCTTGTGTTCTTCGAGATTGTTTAATTCTTATCTTGCCTTATCTTGCAACAATAAGTATTATATAAATCAGATTCATTTGATTAACAATAAACAGTGGAGACAAGATAAAGGTAAAATGCAACTATCTAAATTTATTTCTGATCATCTTCGCAGATCTTTGGAAGTTTGATTGATGTTTAAAAATATATGGTTCATATATCAGGGCTCATTAATTGACCCTTTTTGGTACAAGGTCCTGAACCCTTTCAATTGAGAATTTTATGTCGACATATTGCTCTTTTGGCGAAAAAAGTTCAACAAATATGACTCAATGCAAGTTAGCAAAGACACAAAAATTCTTTACAGTTTGCTTGGTTTTCATTTGCATATTACATGAGTAATCATTGAAGTAATGTTTTCATCATAATAAACCACACTTAACAGATCATATATTTTGATTGACATATATAAGGATATCTAACTCAGCATAGTTACAAAATTAGCATCCTATCTTTAATGTTTTATAACACAATACGACAGTTTCAGTTATTTTGGGGAAGGAATTTTTCGATTAGATTTGGGGGAAAAAACAGTCAATTTTCTATTGGGAATGGCTACTTTTACAGGACCCGCATGCAAGGCTTATTATGCCCTATGTATATAGGTATTCATAATAAGGTTGAATTTTCTTAAGGTTTGTGATTCATTAAAATCTAACCTCCATTGAATCCATTTATCATTATATTCACCAAAATGCTACCTGCTTGCAGGTTAATACTGTGGAATCATCACTGTTCGTGGGGGACCAATGTTCGTGGCTTTCGTGGGTAGCCCTTGCCAACGAATTTACACACCCACGAACGTATATGCAAGCATATGTTTAATATTTATTTACGAAATAGAACTTGCTACCAACGAAATTACGTCCCCACGAACCAAGAAAATTTTGGATATCCACGAATATTGACCCCCACGAATAAAAATGATTTCACAGTATAACATTTGAGTTTTTTTTACATTTAATTTGAAAAAAAGGTGGGAGTACCAAAACTGCTTTCACAGGTCATTGGCGTTGTTTTTAGTCAAACGAAATTCTACATGTTTCATTCATTGCGTTTGGTTATAAGACACCAGCAAAATTATTTAAATACATACAGTGATGTATTCCACGCTTTATTAGGGAATTCGAAGGTCTATTTAATCAAACAAAATGTATGCCTTGCATAAAACTACATGAAACTTATTTGTGTAAGGTAAAATCAACATACTATATTTACTGGGGGAAAAAAGAAAGAAAAAGAAATGAATTTCTATCGGTATTATGTTTTTAATTTTTTTTTTTATATACTTTAGTATCAAATTCCATCCTAAAACAATCTATTTAAATAGTTTTAAAGACATACCTTTACAAAAAAATTATAATTTTAAGGTATTACTGATTTTGAAGGACCAATTCACATTTCTATCTCTTTCTGTCTATGCAGAACCTATAAAAAAGCATACCTGTTACAATGCATTTTAAAGTAAAGAGTGTTTTTGTTTACATCAAAATTGATATACATTAAATACCTACATTCAAAAACGATAAAATAAGTTTGCACAGATTGAAACCTGATAAAACGGATTTCTGATAACAACAATAGTTGTCTTTCTTATCAGATGATCGTTGCATCAATTTAAGGAACACTGGAAGTGTTAAAACTATTAAATATAGTTTAATGATCTTTCAGATCTATTCATGTGAAAGCCTGCATTTTATACGAGAGAGATTTTAACACAATGCAGAAGTTTCCCAACACAAGTTCGTCCATTGTTCGTGTGTTCACCCAGGTTTCTTAGCATGCCTTATCTTGCGACGAAGTAGAGATAATATGAAGGGACAATATATAAATAAGAGCATGTAATTAATAGTGAACAGTGGAGTAAGGGAAAAGGTAAAAAACAAAACAACTATCTTTATTTTAATTATTTCTTGCATGTATACACGTTTATTATTTGGTTGATTTATTCTCAGATCAAATCATTAAACAAATGTCATTTATATTTACATCTATATTCACGTGAACCTTCAGGTCAAGCATTTTAGTATTGGTGGTATTACATTAAAAAGACAATTTTTAACAGCTACAACTGGTTTTTATCTTGGTTAATGTCTAACGAATTATTTTGTTTTCATTTTGGGAATGCTGGCATTCTTTTCTGACATTAGAATGCAGGAAAAATATGTAGTAGAAGGCAGAGAAAAAAAACTAAACACAGTTTTTATTTGATTTATATGGAAATAAACAATCTCTGAGATTATTTCTTTTAATAATAACATTCATGGAAAAATATAAATATACAAACAAAAACAACACCTGTTAGTGACAAATTTCATAAGCTTTAAAGTTTGAAGGTAATTCACATTTTTTAATCTTATCACTTAAGTAAACTTAAGTATCCTCTGAAGATCTCATAAAAAATATTGTGTCAGGTGCAATTGTTTTATATCTAAATACACAAGAATTATACATGCATATAAATTTGTTCGTAAGACGTAAAGATTTTGTGCATCGTGTGTATATTCAGATTTTTTTTATACATACATATAAAGACTTAAAATATGTCAACTATCATTGTTGCTATTATAAAGTGAAATCTTGCTTACCGGTTAACATTGCCCAGTACGGGCATGAATGGATTGAAAAGAAAATAAACACTTTGTGTTGATTACAGAGCACGATGAACCTCCCTGTGGCCTTACTTTTACTGGTGGCCTTTTGCTGCTCACCTATTGCCACTATTGACACATCACACATCACCGACTCACTCAGCCTGGTCAACGATCTCGGCAGTTTCATAGAGAGTCAGGATTTCTCAAAAACCGCATCCAAGCTCATCTCGTCCGTCAGCCCGTACCTGGGTGTTATAGGGTCCGTGCTGTCATTCGCCTTCAGTTTCCTGGACAGTGGTCCGTCTGCTGAGCTCCTGGCCATCCAGAAACTGTACAAAGAAGTCACGGTTCGCTTTGACAAGATAGATCACCAGTTTTCTGCGGTCACTCGGGAAATTAAATGGGGCAGCATAGAGGCCCATTTCGGCGACTATGAGAGTACAATTCACACAGTAAGTCACACATATCAGAATTTAGTGGCCTCGACATCGAAGACCGAATTCAATTCAAGGAAATATCTCTTTACTCAAGCTTTTAAAAGTTACCAGAAAGCGGGTGAGAAAATATACGATGGAATCGTTGGTCAGAGTAACCTCTTTAATGGACCAATTTTCGATGAAGCGGTCAACCACGTGCAATGGGACCGAAAGAAAGCCCAGGAGTTTATGCTGGGAGTAACAAAACTCCTTATTAGTGCGGCAGGCATTGAAGTAGCCTACTACCACCTAATCAACCGTCATGACAGTGCAAGATTTATCCAGCACGACTGGCAAGTCAAGCTGGAAACTATAAAGACCAAAATGAATGCTATAGATCACAAACTCCTCACACAGTACAGTCACCAACTGAGTACAGATGTCGACAATGAAATCTTAGGTCACGGCAGCTTAAGCAATTGCGATCTCTCCCACGAGATATATAACACCATTGCAAAGAAATATTACTGGCGAAGCTGGACAGTGACGGTTACCGACCACTCGACGGACAACCACAAGTTCATGGCCCACGCATGCGGAGGAACAATTAACCAGAAACATTCTAAGAATGTCGTGGTCTCGAGCGTGGATCCTCACAAGGCTCATTTGACGACAACAGAACAACACGTTATCAACTATGTACATACGACCCGCACCTACCACATCATGCACGGGGGGAAACGGGATCTCAAAAAGCGTTTGAATACAGTTGGGCATCGCCGTAACAACGCTGACGTTGCGTACAACAGTTTCCCGGGGGCTGCACGCACCACGTGTAGTTCTGTGTACTCCTCTATCGGGGTCGTCGACAAAAACCTTCACATGTGTTCGTCGACCGCCCATAATCGTCTGTACTCTCGCTATGACGGACATTTCTACCACGTCTTTGTCACTGGATAAACGGCGCCCTGTTTCTTTTCTCTTATGATCTAATAAAATGATTCTTCATTTTTTGCGTCTTCAATGAATAACATAAATTCAGACATCGAAAGAATTTCTTTTTCTTAGGATTGCATTGACATCATCTTTGCAAAGATTTAACTCACGATTCAGATTCTCTTGCTACGCACATAAATAGCATACTCGAATATTAACACTCGCAAGTATCTTCTCTTATATTACTATTTGACTAAATCGTTGTTACTTCTGCACTACATTAAAGACTTGATCCAAAGGTCACTGTAGCGCATTAATAATATGGGTTACTACTTTTTTAACGTACACAAACTAAGCAACTGATGTTAATGAAAACATATTAATATAAGTACATGTATAAATAATAAATTCGGTTGAAAGCATATTTTTTGTAGAACAAAATTTTATTTAAAAAAGATACCTATGATGGATGTTAATAAGATAGAACTCACGTAAGATCATATTATGAATTTGTACCGTAACAAAACGTCACTGAAAAAAATACTTTTGTAATCTGTCAAATAGATAAAACACTTTGAAAGTTTATGTTCCTACACATCCCGATATAAATCCATATCGTAAAATCACCGAAATTTCGTGTAGTGTATTAACAATGTATCCCTGCCATATCAAATCTAACACCCTTTGCTTCATTGTCCGTTTTATTCCATACATACATATTTGGACAAAAAGGCTCTAAAATTTCCGGAAAAAAACTTTATGCCCTTGAATCTAATTCTTTTCTCTGCGGTTCAATTTCCTCTGAATATTCTCTTTTGTTATGATTTCGTAATATTTTTTTTCAAATCGATGTGATTTCAAATTTTAAATCGTCTTGTAACTGTAACTGCAACGAACGTAATGAAATAATTCAGGGCTTCAATCGTTTTTCAAGTACAGGAGTACAATGAAAAAATGACAATAACAAACCGTCAACCATCTCAAAAATCCATAAAACGAAATACAATTTCAAAGCAGAGCAACACGGACCTCCAAAAAGATAGAGGTACGATCAGGTGCCCAGGAGGAGTGAGCATCCTCTGCTGACCGGTCACACCCGCCGTGTGCTCTTTGTCGTAATCGGGAAAAAAACCCGGAAAAGTCCGTAGACAAGAGATTTCTCTTTTTTATCAACTTTTTATATCAGAAGGTGTTTGTTCTTCTCAAAATATTGTTATTCATTCTGCTAATCAAATACTTTGCAAAAGTGTTGAACTATTTTTATTACGTCATTTAAATAGAGGCTGCTTCCTAGATCTACACAAAATAAAGTTAGGATCAATATGTTTGCACCCCCCCCACCCTCTCCCACATGTACCCTCCTTTTGCGCATGACTTTTACAGTTCTCAAGACAGTTTCTTACATGGGTCTGAAATAAAACACAAACAAAACACACAAACGAAAATTAGGGATTCCGTTTACAGACATTAGGAAAAAATAGGTCAATGGTTAAAATCTTTTGCATTTTGTCATGAAAACGTCTCAGGTCAGCTCTTTGGGTCAGCTCTTTCAGCTTATATTGTAGATTGACATAACACGTGATATCATGAATTTCGACCACGTGACCTTTGGATCCGAGTATAGAAAGTTGTTTTTTCCAAGTCTTTCACTTGGTAGAAGATATTTATACTTATATATAAATATAATTTTCAATTGAGATACGTTGAGTGCGTTATTTCATGTAAACATTCGGCATTCTTTTAATTCCTGTACATCCCTACAACCTATGGAAATACTTGACACCAAAAGACGTATTTTGTGTATATATATATTTGTCTAAGTGCTTCTTGTTAGCAATGCCAGCTTACTTGAAAAGTCAAACACAAAAATGACTTGTATCTTATTGACTATCGTCATTCAACGAGACTTGATATACATCTTTAACCAAAAGGTGATGATAATGATGATGATGATGATGATGATGATGACAATATTGTTGATAAAGATATATGATAATTAGAAAAAAAAACATCACGAATTTGAATCTCAATTTATTAGACAGATCTATCTATTTACAATGAACACACAACATGAAACATTGATGTACTATCTAAATAATACACATACATGTATAATGTTTATCTTGTCAGAACACACACACATTAACATCTACATCCCGTTTATTTTTGACTAAGTATTCTACCTAAAACTAAATCACTTTTTAAGTTCATTGTACTACAGAGTAGTCAGTCTACCAGCTGGTGATGCATAATAGTTAAATAATGCACAGGATGAAGCTCTGCCATTCAGTCAACTGAATGTTAACTGAAAGGTCTGGAAAGGTAACTGAATGGCACAACTATGCCATTCAGTCACTTATCAGTTACCTTTCAGTCACCTTTCAATTGATTGAATGGCACAGTTTCGTCTTGTGATGGTTTCATTTCTTTGATACATGGCAATATCACATGATGATTACAAAATTTGAGGAATCTTTCACAAATTGCATCGCATGGATCGTTCTTAAAAACGTACTCTGTGTCAGGTAAAACAAGGTTGTTGGGTTGTTGTTTTTTTTGAAAATATGAATTTTAGATTTATATTCAGTAGATTTTGTAATTTCAACAACTTATTGACTATATATGAAAACGAGTATAAAGGACTACAATCCGAATTTCTGTGCATAACGGCAAATATTAGTATATTATCATTAACATGAACATGTAAATTCAAAAATCATTAATCGTGTAATAAATGATACGATACCAAAACGTTATCACGTTGACTCGTGTAATATTCAAAACATAAATTAAAACTTCTTGATAAATGTTTTAAAGTCAGAACAAGAAAAGAATTTAAGGTCAGACAACACGTTCCTAAATTTTATATAACTTTTGGCAGGAATTTGTTATCGATTTACTGCTACTTTGACAAACTTTCTTGAAAAAAATAAGGGTACCCTTCTAGGGTATGCAATTTCCTATATAATCTTATTGAAAATATACTTGAAATGCTGATATAAAAAGAAATGCATATATATATATATATATATATATATATATATATATATATATATATATATATCAAGGGGCATAATCAAGTATAATGTCTGAAGCCAATTTCGGTGAAAATCCAAATTATTTTTATTGGAACTCTATATTACGAGGAGATACAAAAAAGATGCTCGAGGAACGTCTCGTCCGACCTTAAAGAGATCTTTCAGTAAGTTTTATGTTTCTGCCTAGAATCACTCAATTACTCCATAATACATGTAACACTGGTGATTCACAACGATACAAGAAACAACCCAAACACAGGTACGCCAAGGTGTCCACAAATACATGTAACAATTAGGCACGTGTCTTACAAACACAACAGAAAGGATTCTCATGAATCCATGTAAACGTTTTCATTTCTCTCTTTGTGACAGACAGTCCGACTCTCCTTGGAATTTTAAGAATGTTTAACTGAAACGAAATAAATCATGTATTAAGATAAATATAATTAGCTAAATATTGTTCATTTAAAAACCAAAATGGTCGTCACATATTTACGTTTTTAGACTCAGTTAACCATATACTAGTACAATCTACGATACATCTAAAGGTCGGACATTACAAATATTTGTACAAATGTATTGAAATGTTTGTTTGTGTACCATTGTGATAAGAGTGCCTAGTGGGCCACTTTTGGTAAGCAGGACCTCATGGCGCTGTAGGATGAGCCAAACGATCAGTTAAGGTGCCTAAGGCAGACCGCTCGAATAAAAAATAACTCTAATTGCAAAAAGTAATTCGAAATATCGGCTCTCGCTTATGTATAGAAGGATTCGTTCATTGTTTTTTTTCCATATTGTAAATCGGCGCTAAATCGCATGTTATAATATCAGGAGGAAGCAATCTTTCTGCGAATATTCAAAACCGCGAATCAATCTAACCGTCCAGCTGTTTTAATTAGTTCTCTTTATTTCACCCCCAGAAATACTCTTCTTCGATAAAGTTAATTGACAATAAGAATCAAAGCACAGTCTACATTAATGAAAAAAGTCACAAAAAGTTGTTTTTATAGTAAATTTAGTTTAACAACTTGTTTTGTCGTTTACCATCTTTTATTTATTTGTTAATAGTTTAAATTCTTTTATATAGATAAACAGCTAACCCGCAAATACTTTTAAAAAGATTTTTTCACACTATCTTAAAACTTAAAAGAGAAATGGTTAAAAACACAACATTTCATATATTTTTAATTTTCAATTAATTTGATTTTCTTTTCTATTATATGGCCCGGGGTATAACGGTGTAGGTATTTCAGACATAATATTTGCTTACTGTTTATAGTTAAAGGAAATATTAGCAACCGTTTAAACTAAAAAAAACATTTTAACGTCATTGTTTTTACCATATCCTTCTTTGATGGAAATGAAAATAAAAACGTAGTATTTATCAGTATGTTGCATATATCATGGAAGAATTAGTTCATACTTGCCATTTCGATATAATTACTAAAAAGTAACAGATTTTATCCAGCTCTGATAGGTTCTAACAAAATATACCCGGGATAAAATCGTTATTGCTTTATTTGGCGGCAATAGGTTTTAACGTATAAATCATTTTTAAAAAAACCGAGTGGGTAAGTTCATAGAAATATCGCTCCAATATAGAAACATGATTTTTATCAAGGGTTTCATTATCTTTGTTTTTATATCTTTAATTTTCTTTAGTTGTAGTTTGCTATCATAATATGTGTTGAAAGAAAAGTAAAAATTCATTGCTTAGCAAGCAGAAGCGTTAGCACAATTCAAATAAATACACACCACAGCTGTCTTGAAAATAGGGGATCTATGGTTGCTGGTAAGATGTCAATATATTAAGGGCCTGACATTCTTGCTGCGTTTCAGACAAGTGCCAAAAAAGTAAGTATATCAAGTCGATTAGGATGCATTTTGTTTATCATGAAAATAATTTTGGCACTTTACTTCCGATTGAGACATTTTAAAAAAAATGACACAATTTTGGCCTTTCAAATTATACTAACATGAGATGAATTAAATTGTTGAATTAATAAATGGTTGATGGAAAAGACTGATTTGCTATGGAATAAAGCCATCAATAATCATCCATAAAACGATTATTTGATTTTCACTATAGATAAGAATTCGTTACAAGCTTTAGAAGCTGAATATCATATTATACGTTACCTGGCTGTTGTTGTATAGAGAAACAGACAGAATTCGCCAAACTGTTAAACATTTATTGTATCATTTAAATATTAATCATTTAAACATAATTAAAAGGGGTCAATAAAGAAAACAAGTCAGTTATACATAAATGATAAACGGACGGATTCGTAAAAATGAATTATTAAAAGGACGGAAATTCGAAAATATAGGAAAGTTTCTACAACAATACCAAGACAATTCATCAAAATGTTGCATTGGAAAATTTGCGTAGTGGTCAAATATTATTCTACAAATATGTTTCCTACTCCTGAAAAGACAAAACTTCAGGAAAAGAATCGATAAGATAGTGATATAATAAGAGAGGTCCTTTATTATTTACCTACAACGTCCAGTGATCTCTAAACATTATCTACAAAACGTAACACTATAGCACAATGATATAGCACCAGAGAGCATTGGGAGAGGACGTCTACAAAATAATGGAGATAAGGGTTCACTAGACAACATTGCAATCTTCCATCACAATAAGCGATGTAGGTGTATACATGTAAGCAGAAAAAAGAGAACAAAATCATTGAATAGGAGAAAGTTGCTAGGGATTCAGCACACTGGTGTTCTACGTCACACAACAAGGAATGCCTACGTCATGAGATGACGCAAGCTCTAGAACGCTGTACTGCACGAGCTTTGGCCACGAACCTTGCAACCTGAAGTGCGGTTCCCATACTATTCTTTCCTGTAACCACTTCCCCTTCTCCCGGCATTCCGTTAGCATTCCTTGCCAACTGCCGACTAGGTAGAGACTGCAGAAACTCTACATTTTCGTCGTATTCTGGATCGGCAATAGTAAGAATTGTCAAACTCCCGTCTACTGCCCCAACGACTAATGTCTCGCCGTTCATCGTCCCTGTCATATATGTAACTTCAGCGTGAGCTTTAAAGTTCGCAATTCTAGATCCGTCTGATATTCGGAACACTCGCAGTGTACGATGTCCAGAATGGTAATACACAACATGTTTGTCGTTTTCCGTAAACATGACGTCAATACTAAACACACCTTCAGCTACACGTGGAATAAGCGTGCGGACAGTCTTTCCCGATTTTAGATCTAGTAAATCTAAGCCTCCTCGATTCGGAGCATACAAACCAGATTTCCCTGTCTTCATCGCCATTCCATTCCATCTCATAACCGATCTGACTAATGTTTTCTTTTTCAAGTCAAGAATATTCCCTTTCTCCTCGTCTATGATGACGATTTGGTTTGTGTCATGAGGCATTGCACGGATTCCGGTGAGTTCCTTATAGTTAGTGTATTTTAGCTGTAGGTTGTAGAGATGAGTGCCAGTCTTTGCTTGATATACTCCGAGTACATCCCCGCTCTTGTCAGCCCCAGGTAGAGCCAGAAAGTTGCCCTCTTTTGTAATGCAACCTCCTTTAAATGTCTTGTAATTGTATTCAATCGTGAAAATAGTTTCTCCATCTGGAAAACTGTACGCCTTGCACAAACCTTTGTTGCCAACTTGCTTTGATATCGCTATTACTCTCATATCGTCTTCAGCTAACAGAAGAACAGCAACGTCTTTTTGCATAACGGATCTAAAGGAGGACTCTTGTTCGACCTCCCAGTAAAGAAGCTTTCCTGTCTCCGCAGCAACGACGTTTTTTCCGTCCTTTGTAATTCTGGCTAATGTCACCACAGCGCGTGTTTCAAGAGTGTACACCAACTTTCCAGTATTCAAGTCCCAGACACCTACACAATTTCTGCTTGTCGTAACGCCGTAGGGACTTTCATCAGAAACGTGGATGAATTCTATTGGTTTCTCCAAACGATCAATGGAATAAACATCCTCTAGAATATTGTCAAAATTCCAGACTTTGATGGTTTTATCAATTGATGAGGAAATTATCTTATTTCCACCTGAAGTCACAGCGTCAATTGAAATGATTCTGCCGAAATGGGCGTCTAAAACTTTGACCATGTTACCTTGCTTTGTATCCCATACATACAAGTTTTTCCTGACCGCTGCAACAACGAAGTGGTTTTGCTTGGTAAAGACTACAAGAGAAATAAGAGGGTTTTTGTTTGGAATGTTCCTAGTGCGAGGCGGAAGACTTAGTTTGACTAAGGTATCTTTCTGCAAATTCCAAAGTTTAAAGCCACTTGCGATTGTAGCAGCTAAATACGTTTCGTCTTCAGAAAGTTTTAAAGAGAAAATGGCATCAAAATTATCGCCCAACGTTCGGTCGTACTTCCATGCATCTGTTTCCCGCTTGTATACGGCGACTGCATTGTCACTTATTGCTATACATGCGTACACCCGCATTTTGCTTTTTGATACTGCCACAGCACTATGAAATTCAAAAGGCGACATTGATTTATCATGTACTTCCAACGCCATATCAGAATCCGAGTCGGCCCCGCTCTTGACAATTAAGTACGTCTTATCGTCCGATCCGAGTTCAACGGACAACAAAGGCATCTTTAGTTCAATCACGTGACTTGAAATACATTTGCCGTTTAACGAATAAAGATACCACATTGATGTTGTCCATGTTGCAACGTGGGTCACAGAAATACAAGTCCCTATGATTGACTCATCCTTATTCTTGATATCTGGTGAAATGACCAGAAAGTCCCCCGTCATTATTGTGCAGACGACAACCTGGTTGTTATTTGTGTAACTGACTGCGTATTTGTCGTTTTCACTGATAACGAGGTTTTGCATGATGCCCCCGATGCCTGGAACAACTTGTCTAAAGACGTCACTGGTAACCAAGTCCCATATAATGAACTTATTTGAAACCGACACCAAGTATTTTCCATTGGATGTCGTGCCAATTCCAAAAGGAGCGAAGGGGTGACCTTCCAATGAATATTGTAACGGACCACCAGGCGTATGAAGGCAATGATGCGCGGGAACAAGTGCGCAGTGTTCTAGCCCGTCACTGTCACACTGCTGTATCAGGCTACGGACGTTGGCGTTCTGCTGATAGTAAGGTAAGAGTCTTCCAATAATCTGCGGACCGAGCATATCTGGGTAGTGGCCTAAGATTGAGCTGGACAACTTTATAGCATCAGCAATCAGTTTTGCGTCTTTTTGGAACACGTGGTCCATAAGGTCCTCAAAGTCAGCGAGAACGCTCTGTAAGGGCATAGAGCTGAGTTTGGCGTGAAGGAACCTGTAGTTGAAGAGGCAGTGATTGTACAATTGTTCGTACTGGTGGGAGCGGATCAAATGGAATGGAAGCTCGTTGAGTTTTCGTAGGTTGTATCGAATTACTTCCCCTTGCTCGTTGTAAAATGCCAGCGGTTGCTCCGGAACTTTTCGGTCACTTTCCCCATTTAAGTCAGATAAATGGAACATACGACGTTGCTGTTCCGAGTACGTGAACGGTTTTGGAATCCCGCCTCCCCAAATTCCGAGAAAATATTCAGCAATATTTGCATGCATCCCACTTACAAAATTGAGATTTTTGAAATATCTTTCTCTGGCTGCTTCGATGAACTGACGATGGTACCAATTGATGACGTTGACACCATCCGCTTCCCGCTCGCTCAAATAATGGGGCAGGTCACTTCGAATGCGCGTCCACAGAAGTGGGGGAATACGCCGCACGGGAGGCAAGTGGTACTGATACACGTCATTCAGCACTTTCTCATCCAATGAAAGCAGGTCCTCGAGTTCAGACTCGGACAAGCCGCTTTTTGCTGCCGTTATGTAACCGAGAGCGTGAGCTACCAGTGTTTTACCATGCTGTATTTCAATTCTTTCGTACAACTTTATTATAGTATCGTGAATTGTATAGTGAAGTTGTGCCTGTTTTATAGGCGTGTATGATTTCCAGCGGCAAATCTCGTCGAACACAAGTTTCACGTATAACGGCAAATTACATTTAGATAGGGCCTCGTTCACTATTTCCCATTGTTCTGTGCTAATGTCTCTATTCGCATTCTTTAACCAGAACTTAAGAATAGTCCCACCTAAATTTTCTCCTAGCGGAAGAACTTGCACAAAGTTCTCTGGTATTTCAACAAGGGCTTGCAGTGTTTCCAGCAGGTTATACATGCTTGGGATAGCGGAAACAATTAGTTTTACGTTTTCAGGAAGGTTTGTGGGTAGCCAGGCTAACGAGTGTCCCCCATCGGCACCAGAAAGCTGATCCAACGAGTCAAGGACAATATTCAGCGGCCGCTCGGCGGTGGCAAAAGTTATTAGTTTCTTGAAATGCTGAACTAATGGGGACAATTCGTCGGCCGGAATTTCATCTTTTGGCTGGCCGTAGATGAACGCTATTTGACTGCACAGACTCACTAGTAGAGGAATCACGCTAGAGCTATTAGGGGTCGTTCCTAAAAACCTCAACACAAGAACTGGTTCTGCATTTTCTGGCCACCATTTTGTTGACTGTGGAAAACAAAGCAAAAATAATTGGTCAGAAGTTTTTACTGCTGTACGAACAACGAACGAAACAAAAATTATCAATATAAATTTTATTTGATGCAACAGCGATACTTCCTTTTGAGTATTCATAAAATCATTAAATTTGTCCTGAACAGAGTAATTTTACAATATACATTAGCATTAACATCTAATACTTTACCATGCTAGCTCCTTTGGCAGTAAGTGATGTCTTTCCACAACCACTTTCTCCATACAGAATGAAAGGCCTGTTAGAGGTGCCCTGGATGTAATCTTTGATTTGGTTCACTATGTCCTCCCGACCTTGGAACACTTTGACAGAGTTATTACAGGCATGTAGATGTTGAAGCTGTTCCGTGTACACGGCGTCACTAGACAGCTTCTCGTACTTCGCCATTGCCTCGTCCACAAGCCTAGTCACGGAGCTGTAGAAGTGCTCCATGAAGTTTTTGAGATACTCCGCGTGGGTTTCGGGGTCTATTCCTTCTTTCCCGTTCCAATCCACAGTGTATTTCATCAGGTTGGATGGCGGACATTTGGCGGGAAGTTTCTCATCACGGAGTGTTTTCAAAAACTTCTGAGCTTCGCCATCTACATTTCTGGCGGCAAAGTCAATGAATTTGGCGGCAAAACGAAACAGAACATTAATGTTGGTGATCTCTCGGACATAGGCCAGGCAGTGTTCAGAAACATCTTTGGCTTTAAGGATCCCTCGTTCAACTTCTCGCTCAGTGACTGAAAAAAAAATGGTGAAGGATTGAATTTGGATTTGCAGACATTAATGTCTTGTATTTTATTTTACACAGGCAGGGAAGTTGATTTGATCATAAACGTTGTTCACTACGGCACACGTTCAATCTTTAAGAGTTAAGGTGTTGACCTGATTGTTAATGATATCAACAAGGCGAGGCCAAGTATTTCTAATTGCGGCAATAATTATTAATGCATGGTTTCATAGTTTTTTTTGTTTCCGAAGGAAAATAATACAGCAATTATGATACTCACCAAGCAAATATTTTATTCGTGTTTTGCGACCGAATTTATCATGCTATCAAGACGATTTAGATGACTATTAAATGCAATAATTAAGGAGAAACTACACATTTCTGGATGGTATTCGGACATATATGTTTTGTACATTTACATTTTTTTGGACGCAGCTGCACCCAACATATTAACATTCTCTTATGAATTGAGTCGAACATTTGAGGAGCTATTAAGCTTTGTTGTTATAATTGTGTAAGGTGTTACAAGTAGTCATGTGTGAGAGGCTGTATCTGACATGAAGTAGTTGTGTGTGTATTGTGTACCTGACGTGAAGTAGTTGTGTGTGTGTTTGCTGCACTACCTGACATGAAATAGTTGTGTGTGTTGCGTTACTACCTGACATGAAATAGTTGTGTGTGTTGCGTTACTACCTGACATGAAGTAGTTTGTGTGTGTTGCTGTATTACCTGATATGAAGCAGTTGTGTGTGTGTGTGTGTTGCTGTACTACCTGACAAAAAGTAGTTGTGTGTGTGCTGCTGTACCTGACATGAATTTGTTGTGTGTGTGTGTTGCATTACTACCTGACATGAAGTAGTTGTGTGTGTGTTGCATTACTACCTGACATGAAGTAGTTGTGTGTGTTACTGTACTACCTGACATGAAGTAGTTGTGCATCTGGTCCTTGTCTAGTTTCTTTGCGATGAACAGGACCTGGGCCGCCTTCCTCAGGATCCGACACAGTCTCCCAAACGTGTCCCACCACTCTTCCTGGTCAGCCTCCTGGAGCTTGGCGTGCCTCTGAATTAGAAACCAATAATTAAACAACTGAGTGAAGATATTATCTCAGTATAAACCGTATTGGGTTCATTGCAGAGACCCCCCCCCACCTAAAAATTTACATCAGCATATGCAGTCTATGATTATTCATGCTCTGAATTGATACTGAATTCCTTGAATATATACCATGTATACCGTGTATCCACAGATATCAGTGTAAAAAGCAAATATATCTTGTAAAATTCCCGTAACATATACAAAACAAAAACACTACTAGCCCAAATTTAAATATGTTCAGAATTAGGAATGAATTGCTGATTTGTTTCCATGATTTTAAAAAGAGAAATTGTCAACGATCTGCAGGTGAATATCTGGTTCCTCATTGAAGACTTGAATTTATATTAATTTTAACATTTAGTTGATGATTTTGTATACATTATCTTTGTATAATGCGTTATCGGAGTGATACCTTGTTATTAAAGTTTGTAAGGATGGTGCTGATTGGCTGTAGGATGTAGACAGGCGGCACTGTATTCGTATCTTTCTTATACCACTTGTCTAATAACTCTACTTCCGCCGGAACGTCGCGCACACACTCGCGCATCATGTCTAGTTCCTTTGCGTCTATTATTGTAGGAAGAGGCCGATATCCATATTTCTGACCAAGAAAAACCTGGAAAAAATGTTAGAGATTTAAATAAAATAGCAATCTCTTGTTTGAATCAATATCACATTGATTGCTGTGAATAATCACATTTAAAATGCTTAGGATCTTATGAGTGTTTTCCACTTTTCATTTATTTTCACAATACTACTAAACGAGCCTCTAAAATAGTAAAGGATAGTATTCTGTTCTTTGCACTTGTACCTATTTAGTACATAAACATTATCAAAGGGCATAAACAAAGTCATTCAATCAAAGGTAAACCATGGAAAATACGGTCATATAACAGCTGACGTGTTTATGCGGTGATTTTGAAAATCGAGCGGCCGTTAAACTGGCGACCCCGTCACTAAGTCTGTATCGGACAGACATCAAGTTCTCAAATTACGTCAATTTTTACTTTTATATTTCTATATCCGTTTCCGGCACATCATTAAATGCAACATGCGATTGCCACATCAATAAAAAATAGGAACCATTGGATAGCCCAATTAACTAATGGATTTCCATTGTAGTGAGCTTAATATCGGCTTTTGTTCGGTTTCAATAAAACCATTTTGGACAAGGGGACAGAGAGCTATACGCCCCAGTCGCCTTGTTTCTCTTCAATCGAACGGAAGGCACCGGAAGTGCTAGATGGCTGAAAATTCAGTTAAATGCACGCGCGGTATTAGGGATTATCCTTGAATCATGACAATTAAACTTTAACAGCGATGCTTTACATGTCAATTCGTTATGCACATGTCGGCACCGAAAGTCATAATTTGATTAATTCCTTTTATGTCCGCATGTTGGGTGTAACTTTTTGTCTTCAGATTAAAACAAGTATCATTTTGCGACGATAATCTAATCCAAGTAAATAATCTACCAATGTTTTCTTCCATTATTCCATTATTGTTAACTTTGTCGCTGGATTTATAGTATGATGTAATTTATTGAAAAAAAATAGGATTATAAATGTAAACAAACTCTCTCTCTCTCTCTCTCTCTCTCTCTCTCTCTCTCTCTCTCTCTCTCTCTCTCTCTCTCTCTCTCTCTCTCTCTCTCTCTCTCTAAAATCGATTTGTTTGTTGCTACACACGATTTCATTGGCTGGTGTAGGGCTGTCAGTGTTTCCTTTTTATCTTCAGACACTTCCGGTGGAAGCAAACGTCCGTGTCACTAAGATTAAAAAGCCATTAACCCATTCCAAACGCTGACAATTGACTGTTTATGCCAAACCTCAAAAGTCTCATAGACTCAAACATTTCTGAGATTTGTATTGTCAGACTGACGAACAAAATGTGTTTTTCACGGTCTAATTGTTTTGTGTTCTTTTTCTTCGAACGAAAAATTATGAGGCGAAATATTTAGGTCAAATATCTTGAATAGATGGTGGGCTCGGTGTAATTTAATAAAATTATATCTTTAAGTTTGTTTTCCACTTCTGAAAGTCAATTTCAGAAGCTTTAAAAAAGTGAAATGTTTTTAAATCATCAGAGATTTGTAGCGTAATGGAACACTTAAGACAGGCATTGAAAGCTTTAAGATTATTCTATTAACTTGTAGCGATTGGTTGTTTGTCTTACGTGTAGTTTTAAAATTTACACCTTAGTCTTAGATTATACAGTCGACCGAATGATCCATAAGGCAGATTTGTCCATATTTTCTACACGATAAAATTCTCAGATAATTTCTATTCTCTAACACTTGTGACGGACTAATATTCCCATTAATTTCGACGTGACGTTAATTTGAGATAAAGAGAATCAATACGTCACATAAAACAGAAATTTATGAATTTGCTGGATTTGTTCAGTTTTCACCCTTTGTTAAACAAAGTAACCGCGCAGGTTATCATCTATTGATTATTTCCCCTTGTATTTAAGTCAGTTTGATTTATATCCCTTTACATCATGACCAATATCTATTTTTCTGTCACTGTTCAATGATTTTCGTTGAATCACCCCCAACATCAATTAAGACCATCATCAATACACTGCTTTATGCTTACAATAATTTATTACGCTATGATAAACTAGTTTGTGTTTGCTTCTTACGGTATTCTGAGATTAATTAAGAAATAAACTGCAAGTTAAAAAGTTCACGGGGATATGAACTTGGTTGGTCATGTGATCAAATCCTGTGAAGCCCGAAGGGCTTCTCAGAAGATTTAATCACGTCCAACCAAGTTCATATACCGGGTAACATTTTAACTTGTTGTTTATTACTTATATTTACGTTTGAAAAGGCAAATCGTTCAGAATTATTAAAATAATCGTATTTTAATGTTCACAATAACGCAATCGTCAAGCGATAAGCACGTGCAGTAATCATTTTGACGTCATTATAAAGTTCACACAGAATTGAACGGTTTCGCTATCATACATGTATATGTTCATATAAGGAAGCATATTTGCAAATGTAAATATCGCAGTTTAAAACTTGCTTTGTCACGACGCATATTTTGTGTCTCTATCTAGACCAAATGACGGATAATTATGAAAACATGTATATAAACATGTACAACACGTGTATATACATGTACAACACTTGTATATACATGTACAACACGTGTATATACATGTACAACACGTGTATATACATGTACGATTTATACATATGCTTAGTGCGTTATAAAGATGTCGGTATATATTATACAGCTTCCCGATTACAATCTAACATTGTATTTTGCATCTGACCATCATACTGATAGGATGTATATTGCAAATCCGTTTTGAACCGAAAAAGTTAGTTACACTTGTGCCTTTTCATAATAAACTGCAGGAATTTCATTCCATATAATTATGCAGGTCAATGATACTGTTGTCATTTATCTGAATTACTACTATTGCATTTATTTAATATCTGCTGGATGATTCAATGAAAATGAAGGGATCCATTGAATGATCTTGATTCTCTATAAAGACGTCACTCACAATAAAGTTGGGTCCAATGGACAGCCGCTGACAGTTGTCGATTTCCTGCATACACAGGTGTGTGGTCATGTGATCATCTGTCGCCTCGTCTCTAACACCCCATCTCATGTCCACCACCTGAAAAAGATCAAATATTGATCATATTAAAAATATACATGTATACGGCTTCTATCTCAGAAGGACAAATATGTCTTGTATTCCAAATTTATTATTTCGTGTATGTATGCCATACTGCAAAAACTGGATCAAGCAATTGTTTTCCAGAACTTTTGCACAACATTTGACAGAAATCTCAAAACTATATTGAATTAAATTTTCCAATATTATTTTCTTCATTAAATTTTCGAATGTCACGAAAAAGAAACTATATGTAAAGCAAATAAAGATATGCTTTTAATTGTTAAAGAATAATTAGTAAAGATAGAAACTTTTTAAAATAAGATTTGATTGCTACTATGGTAGAGCCCTCATTACCGTAAATCGTGTCATAAAACTGAAATTGCCAATTGATTAAAGCATGGAATTCCGAACAGAAGAAATAAAACGATAATTGGAACACCCTCCTATGATTTATTTTATTAATCTCGTTTTCGTAATTGACCCGTTAAAAACTACAACGTCACGATCCACCCTGTTGATAAAGACCTTCCATGCCGAAAATGGAAATATCATTTCCGGTCGGAATGTCGTAAATTTTCATTTTCTGTCGTAATGATTATATTTCCCTTCAGATTGGTGTTTGAAAACAAGAGAAAGGGATAGTGAAAATACTTTATTTGTAATTAAAAGCATGATGAAGTGAAATTAGAATACAAGAAGAAGAAACTGCAATCCAAAATAAATAATAAACTGTAGAGTAATTTCTGGATTGCACGAGAAGCATACATTTGTGCGACAAAAAACTTTTTCAATTACGTTTAAAAAATTCTGGAAATGACTAATCATGAAAGTTATGTTGTTTTGAAATAGGCTAATGTAACGTCCCAATGCCATGAATTTTCTATGTCCCGCATCCAGTTTCGTCAAATATACATTTCTCTACTTTTTCTATTCAGGCGAGATCTAGAGGATTTATCCAGTCTGGTGTTTTTGGTGCACAGTATAGTACCTTTATCTTGTTTTCAGTAACAGAGAGACAAAGTCATTCCATACTCGGCCAGACCCGCGCATCTATCGAGTGTCAGTAGCACGGCCTACTGATTTCTTTACCACACCTCTGATAAAATGTAACATCTACGACCCCTCCGATAATAACTCCGATATGATTTAATCTGTGGTATTTCTAAAAAATGTTCCATATTGCCTCTTTGTCGATATAGTTTACGCTTTGTGGGTTTCATGTACATGTAGCTAAGTTTCTCAGACTTATCGGGGACAGTGAGGGTATGTGATCTTTAGTTCGGAAGGGGGGTGGGGGGGGGGGGTGGAATGCATGTTTTGATTGAAGGTAAAGTTTTTAATGTGAAATAGAAAGTGTGAGTGAAAAGATGGAATAATGTACAATCCCTTTCAGTTACTGGTGTGTTGTATTCTTAATAAATAAATTTTATTTTCGACAAATTTATTTGTATTTTTACGTTTTAAAGCTTATTGGTCACAGTATTCATTGTTATTGTTGGATGGACGGGGGTGTAGTTGGATTGAAATGGATTAATATATATTTTGTATTTGTTAAATTTCTGTTTTCCCTGCGTTTTGTCCTTGTTCGTAGTGTTCAGAAATGCGCTATGTTTAAAATATATCAGTCCAGTATCTTGTTTTAATTCAGTTTGTGGTAATTTCAAAATGACATCACCATCATTTTGCAGGACACTTGAATCCTCTCAGTGGAATGAGTAACGGAGGATTTCAATTTTCTAAAATTAATTAAGCACTTTTGTTTGGTTTACTTAAGCTTTATTATCATGATTATTAGTTTATGATTGATAGTCATAAATGGCACAAGTTTTTAATTGTTAAAAATAATTAATAAGAGCATGTAATACAATCCTGTGGTAGCATCTGCTGTTTGTTTGGATTTTTAGCCATGACTACAAACCCTCAAGAGGGAAGGCCGTACATAAAACGCGCATTGTCAGCAAATGGTTGTTAAAACAAATACATCATAAAAATACCATGTCTAAAGGTAATTTATCATTGAATTTAAATTAAAATAAAAACGCGGCCCACTTGTTAAAACTATATATCATATTTCACTAGCTGTTTTCCATGTTTGATCAAATAGTTCATTGACAGCAAATTAATATTTCATTCCTTTCCGTTATGAATAATTCAAGTTGAAATTCCAAAGCATCTTTTCATCTTTCATGATATACAAATATTCTGGTAGCGTTTAAAATAGTTAAAGGCATCATTTATAATGAGTAAAGACAGTTGTGATACATTACGATCCTCTTTCGTTTTCCTCTCAGTAATTGAGTAAATAAAACTGATCCATGTTTTTAATCAGACACGACCTACAGTGGCCGACTGTAGACCGAGGTGTTGGCCTGTTATCTTTCCTGGGTGTGTCCATGGCAGATAGCCTACCCAGAGACCAAAATAAACAGCGCCCATATCCACCAAGATTTACATAGATTACCCAAGAACAAAGGTCGAGGGATTTCTGAGTGCTTTGTTCAAATTGAAAAACGGGTTTCTTCTGACAAAATTGATGAAAAGAGACAATAGGTAATTCGGGAAGGAAATTCTCCCAATCAGATCAAAGAGAGCCGTACTGGATAAGGACATGATTAATAAATAATTAATACAATGATAAATTTATCACTGAATGAAATTTTTCTATACAAAGCATGTTTTTTTATAGAAGGTCTTTAGTCCGGTACTGAGATGGAAGTTTAACTGAGTAACTGAGAGGACTGGAAATAGACTGAAGTTCCACTTGAGTCATTGATTATGAATTGTTTAGAGTGCATGTACTCACTCTAATGTTTAAGTTAAAAGGTAAAATGGTGTTAAATTGTTTAACTTGTTTCGCTGAACAAACATTATACATGAGTGTATAAGACAAATACATCGACTTTCACTTAACTCTTACGTAGATTTCAACATGAGGCATAAAATATACCCATGAGAAACGGTGTGATCGGAAAATCATTTCATGTTCAAGTTTAGAATTGCCTGCTAATTTCATATGTAACTTTGAAGCTATTAATTTTAACTGAAGTGAAACAGAATGTCTTTGAATTGTAATCGAAGAGTTAATATCACTTGAGTTCATTTAGATAAACAAATTGATTATTATTTTTTAAGAAATTTTCTCATCCATACTTGAAGCTCTCTGACCCTCTACACTTATTATTGTACTTCGTTCGAGATCTGACAGACCACTAGATGAGTCGGTGTGTTGACCCACTCATTCAACTATAGGTGACGGCTATAGGAGAGGACATGTTTGTCTTAGATTCCTGATGCTTTGTGACACAGACAGCGATGTGTACCCCCAAACTTGTCACGTCCGTGAGGGTACCGGTCACTTACATGCATGTGTGGTCCGGGTGATGTCAGATTTCTATGCAAACGTTAAAAGCTTTCACAGGGGTAATCCAAGACATATAAATGTTAAGTCTCGCTTATATATTCATGAATACACTGTAAGGTTCACAATTTCATAAGGATTTTATTCTCAGATACTTATTTACCTGGATATGGTTCAGTGTCGGAGAGCCTAAGTCCCATCGATAAAGGCTGAGCCGAAAAGTAAATACAAAGATGTACATGTATACCACCCCATCTCTCTCTCTCTCTCTCTCTCCTCTCTCTCTCTCTCTCTCTCTCGTTTTCTCACAGATAAGATCAAATATCTAAAGATTACATTACTTCATATACAGAATACATTTCTTTATAATCAAAATTCTGGACTGTGCCATTCCGAAATAATTGAAATGAAGCTCGATGTCTCTTTCAAGGGTGCTCCTGACAAAATATCATTAATCGCAACATTTCCAGTTGGTTCCTACGATGTGCTAACTGAGTGCTGGAACAATTGTACCACATATACATGTACTTGTAAGAGAGAGAGAGAGAGAGAGAGAGAGAGAGAGAGAGAGAGAGAGGAGAGAGAGAGAGAGAGAGAGAGAGAGAGAGAGAGAGAGAGAGAGAGAGGGAGAGAGAGAGACAGAGAGAGAGAGAGAGAGAGAGAGAGAGAGAGAGAGAGAGACAGAGAGAGAGAGAGAGAGAGAGAGAGAGAGAGAGAGAGACGGAAAAATAGTCTTGGATTGATAAAAACGTAGAGAGAGAGCAGATATAACTATTTTTTAAATAAATAAAGCAGTCACTAAGAGAGAGAGAGAGAGAGAGAGAGAGAGAGAGAGGAGAGAGAGAGAGAGAGAGAGAGAGAGAGAATATCATAAGATGAGAGAGTAAATGTATGTCGTTATGACTAAGTACAAGTGTTTTCCCTGAGATTGTCCGGCCAATAATTAAAAGCAAACAGTCTCTGATAAGGCAGCATTTGTCGTGGTGTCCCCGTAATTAAGATAACTTGTTCGTAAATCAACTGTCAACTGTCGATTAAATATTTGGTAACATCGATCTCCAAGCTATTTGAAAAGGAACTTCACGAGATGTGTCAACAAGCTTGTCGAATTGACTACTCCCAACAACTGTTTGATTACAGTACATGCAATATAACGGAAAAGGAAAAGAGGTTGCGAATACATTACAACGAAAAAGAAAGAAGGTTGCGATTGCATTAAGACCCTTTATTCAGGTCAACTGATGCAAGGTTTTCATTTTTTTTAAATTTGTTATCTTTCTTCACAGTTTGTATTGTTTGTATTTTGTGAGTTGATTATGTTTTCTAATTGATGGGGGGTGGTCAAATAACGTACATTGTATATCCAGGTTTTTCGCGGGCTGCCTAATTTACAAAAATGATGTAAAACTGTAAATATCTTTTTGGCGTAAATTAGTTTTTGCAATTACAAATGTTTAAATATGTTTCAGAACTGAAAAACAAAGCACCGACTTGGGTCTATACGCATCTGCATTATTATACAACGTCAAATTAATCTGTAATGTTTGTTCCAATTCACTAAAGCAAAAGAAATTGTGTTAAATAATGAGACTATTGAGAGTTTTGAATATTTTTATGATTGTTTCAGGAGTTCATCTTGAGATAACATTTTATGAATGAAAAGTATACAACTTTTCTAAAATATAGTCGAGGAGGGTCCCTAGGAATGAGAATCTTCAAACGAACGATTGAGCACTCTTCGTTACCAACATGTCAGGGAAAATGAACTATACTTGGTATCTTACTGGTCCCTGTATAACAGTGACAACTTGATACCATCGGTGTTATAATCTACAGAACAATCAGGCTGCGATATTCCATTATTATGTATTTATTAAGATCCAACGTGATGGACAGGTCCAATGGGCCGGGTGTCTTATGCTTTCAATTTTATCAATTAAACAGAGTAAATTATTAACTAACTATTTTTTCCGTATCTTCTCTCTCTCTCTCTCTCTCTCTCTCTCTCTCTCTCTCTCTCTCTCTATTTCTTGCTCTCCCCCCTCTCTCTCTCTCTCTCTCTCTCTCTCTCTCTCTCTCTCATCTCTCTCTCCTCTCTCTCTCTCTCTCTCTCTCTCTCTCTCTCTCCCCATAAAAAATAAAAATGAGGGAATGAATTACGTCCGGAATGGCTATTCCCGGTGATATTTTTAGCAGCAGTAGTCTTTGAGTCTAGGTGTAATGTCGTCAATTACAGGTAGCGCGGACTAATTAGTTCGGGATGAAACAGGGAATGACAGAAGGAAAAATCAATGATGGCGGCAAACAGCAAAAATGAAATCTGTATTTGAACATCAGAAAACGCTTCTCAAATAATCAAATGAAAAGTGGGAGGATAAATAGTAAAAAGTCTAAAGCAAATGGACGACCTTTTGTGCGAATTTTTTGGATAGATGTTACATCGAAAACCATGGTATTATTTCTGTTACCGATAACACTGCAAATAATAATAATAAAAGAAAAAAATCACTGTCATGTTTCAGCTCGACAGGTAAAATTTTTTAGTGTTTGTTTAAAATATCAAATTATGTATTTAAATCTTATTTAAAGGTTTGTAAATTTGCAGACGTAGTTGCATTTTTACTTCTTTTTTATAAATCAATCGGAGCATCAAAATGTTTGAAAAAACGAAAACATTCATTTACAAGCAGAAATCTTCTCTCTCTCTCTCTCTCTCTCTCTCTCTCTCTCTCTCTCTCTCTCTCCTCTCTCTCTCTCTCTCTCTCTCTCTCTCTCTCTCTCTCTCTCTCCGTACCGATCGCGATCTTTATATGCTATTTTGATATATACTTTACGTTATGTGTACTTTAGTTTAACCGGATATGGATAGGATCGTTCTAAAAGGAAAACTTCTGTCTTTGAAATAAAAAAAGCGCAAATCAGCAATTCGTGCACAATTTCATCTTATTTATCAAAAACATGCCGACAGTTTTTAATTCGTTGACCTAAAAACGAGACTCCTATTCAAGCTTTATGCACCATTTGAACGCATTCTTCGGGTTTATTGATATTACATACCCTGTTTTATTAGATTTGGAGGAGAAAACGGATGTTGATATATAAGTTTATTGGTTGTTCATGCAAATCTTTCACTCGGTAATGACTTCTTGATTAGGTGATAAAAAATCTTCACAATTTGTAAATAAAAAGGATAAAGTATGAATAAATCGACTTAAAATAGAAAATTCATATTTTTCTGTTTGCAAAACTCTAATGACATTTCGGATTCTTGGTGTCATTTTTTGTTAAGGTTTTAAAGGCAAACTTTGATCGATATCAATTTTCAAATTTTTAAAAGTTAATTTACATTATATGACAACTGAATTAAAGCGTGACAAAAATGCGCAAATGTGTGAAATTAGATCAGTTAGTTCTAGACTACAACTAAAATAAATTATTCATCCCTAGTTGCAGCTGAAAAATGAACAATCATCAGATACATGCACGCAAGTGTTGAAACATCGTCGCTTTGGGTGCTTAACTATGATGAAGGCATCCAAAACTTAATTTCATAAAAGCTTCCGTTAATCCCAGTATTGTCCGACATTTTTCACGTGACCTTTGAGGACTCACCTGGAATTCCAGTCCGTAGTTTTCACGCAGGTATTCTTTGATCTTGGGATACCACGTTTTTCCATCAGGGAATTCCTCTCAATGGTGGTATCTAAAACGACCAAAAGATGGCGGATTACACCACAGACATTGTCTCCAGTTTAATATTATTTATTTAATCTTTAGTTCTTAGCAAAAAGTAGAAATAAAAATTACTGCGTAAAACTGGCATAAAAGCTATAAAAAATTTCAAAAGTTCACTGCGTAAATCAGGCTAATTACGCTGTAAAGGGGCACCTGCTGGAGGTGCACACATAGTACAGTATCAGTGTTGATCATAGAACCAGTTGAGTGCAGTTAGCACTTTAATCTACAGGCGATGACATGATTGATGCTTGATGATTTCTTTTATATACAAAATACATAGGATATAAATTCAAACATCAGAGGATTACCATTCTATATGATGTCACAAATTAATCAGGATTATGGTAATTAACTGTCAACATGTGAAATGGGGGGATATAAAGAGACACGAGAGAAAAGTGAATGGACAAATGGAGAAATTTCAATGATAGATGGGAATTTGGGTGAATGAATTAAACGTTAGAGAGAGAGAGAGAGAGAGAGAGAGAGAGAGAGAGAGAGAGAGAGAGAGAGAGATGAAAGGAATAAATAAAGGTTGGATGGATGAACAAACACAAGGACAGGTATTTACATGTATACATATAATTGTATTATCACGAACAACTGAACAGTCCAAGGGCACACATCACACCATTATCTCATAAAGTTAATAGCTTGTAAATCCACACGCTGTCAGCTCTTCGTCTGTTGAGATAAAATTTTAAAAAGACATAAAAGAACAGAACTGCTTTCTCATTGTCAAAACTGAGTACAAAATAATATTATCATAAAACATGTTTTAAACTTCCCATTAACCAAGTGATCCCACAAAGAACAACTTTAACTCGAAGAGGTTCTTTTATATCTATAGCTTAATAAAGGAGAGATTAATAAATGGATTTTACACGCTTACATATCAATCTTCACCAGATCTTTGGTGCTCGTCTACTCAATGTCAAAAAAGGAATTCAAGCGCTTACTCAATGCAGATTACATGGACACTGGTACATGCATTATTCTACAAGGAGTCTTGAGAAATGTTTATAAACAGAACCATAATTAATTCATGTACATCAAAAACCAGTGGCAGGGTATTTCGTATCAATTTTTATCTTCCAGGGGGGATTGGTGGACGATCATCATTAAATTTTATTGAGTAAATAAAAAGATAAACGCGTTATACTTATAACCATTGACTTTCTTAAGCTCTTCAAGCTCTTCTTTTTATAAGATATCAGTAGTCTAAAAAATAAAATTGTAACAACCATCTAGTCATTGTAAGACTTCATGGAAGAGCCAAATGATAGCTCAGATTTATCTATTGAAATGCGTCTCACTCAATCAATTTATTGCACGTAAGAATGAGTAAAAGCAGTGTATTAGGATGAAGAGCTATAAGGTCCTTTCCCACTGTGATAATACACTGTACGTAGTAGCAGTTTGACTCCTGCATGTACCAAGTGTCTGGATTGTAAACTCGTTTGTTAACCCCTTAATCAGTTTATGGAGAAAGTTGAACTATATATCAACAGTTCTGGGCAGTGCATTGTGCTTGAAACCTAACGTAACCAACATATGAAGGTATTGTGTAATCTGCTGTTTGGGCGTTTACACGTGGGTACAATGAATTCATCGAAAAGTTCATCTGTTGTCGAGAAAAAGTTTAAGTCTGGCTCGAAAAGGGTATATCAGACTTAACAAATCAAAGCCACGATATAGTATGTCTATGGGGCCCTGTATAAAATGATGATCTCAATTTGGTATTTAAAATAAAATATGAATCTCTATTTTGTTATTATGTGCTGGTATCTGATACGTACAAACAAATCTCATTTATCTAACGAACAAAACAATCATCTCTCTCTCTCTCTCTCTCTCTCTCTCTCTCTCTCTCTCTCTCTCTCTCTCTCTCTCTCTCTCCTTAAGGTCTAGAGTGCAATGTAGAAAATCCGATTTCCTAATTAGGCATGTAACTGTAATGAACTAATTGGTAGATTGTTGAATCGGATTCAGAATTGGAAGGGTTTTTAAATGGATTTTTAGAGTGATTAAAAAGAGACAATTTGAATACAGCCCACTTTCAAGCCTATAGATGGGTCAATAATAAATCAATTATTAAAGATTAAAGCTGTTATTTCAAAACACATACTTATATATGTTCGACATCTACTTGACCAAATCCTACCCACTTTATACACTCGACATGTTAATACATCTATACAGATAAACTATAATCTTTGTTAGGGTACTACTACCTTTCTTGCTTTCAATAAGCATGTGGACATACGACCCTATGTAATGCTAACTTGTGTACGGGCTTAGTGTTTTTACCATACCAAAACAAAAACAACCAATATCGAGTGAATATTTACAAATCTTCGATTTCTATCGATTTTTTGAAAAAAATTATGGAAGCGCACATGAATTTGTCATTCTGTTACTTTAACATATTATGATTTATCGATGTAAACTTATCTTTAACTGTTATAAATTTTAAACTTTTACCGTTGCAATTCTATTTCTTAATTTCCAAATTAAAAAAAAATTCCCAAATTAAGGCGCCTGATAAACAGGATGTGGGGACTCTTGAGATAGGGCGCTTATCCCACCCCACCACACCCAACCCAACCTTGCGCTAACAATGGCGCTAAAATGGCGGAAGTAGTATGTGGTTCCTTCTCTCTTTGCCATCATTCAGACCGATACTTGGCTAACTGAAGCAGTTACAAGTGGATAGTCATGGCTGTTACGCAAGTCAATGTCATTCCAGTCAATATTTTATGAATTAGGAATAAAAAGACTTCCCATCCCCGCGGGAAAAAGGTGTTAATTCAATTCTTTATAAAACTGGCGGCTTTATGATTCTGTTACGTGAGATGACTACAGTGCGGAGTGTCAATAATTCTCCTGTATTTCAAAACATATCGACTATTGGAGATCAACATTTCTGTGTATAATCCTTTTGAATCAATTATATATCGGAGATGCTCATTTAAAAATATTAATACCCCCATATATAAACCACGTGACACCATGTCTTCGGAGATAAAAAAGAAGTCTGGGTATCAGCTAAAATGTTTGCACTGCCATAAACTTTGTATTTCTTGATTAAAGACTATAACTCAAAATGCTGTTGATCGATGTTATTTTTATCATGTAGTTAATAGTTATCAATAACAAATTTCATGTGAGCATTAATGATGAATATCTATTGGACGAATATTAAAAATGTGTTTAACTTGAATCTAAAATATTTCATGATCTATGATTTGGTGCGCCGTAAACTCAAGGTAGTGTCCTTCTGTCGTATTTTAAGTTTACGATAAAAGTCCTGCATGCAAAGTGTACATTGTTATCTTACAAATAAGACATGTTACATGTAATCCTAATGTAGTGTAATGTAATAGGGGTATAATATGACGCCCCTCCATCCGAATAAAAAAAAAGACATCACTTTTCTCAGGCAGAGTTTATGTTTTCACAGTGTTTGTGTTTTGGAATTTAAATTGATTTTTCAGATCATTATTTTTTAATTATTGTTATTCTTTCTGCACGACTTATTTCGTTGTTCATTTCTAAATAACACTACGCGTCCTGTTTTATGTAAAAGTGGTAAAATAATCTCGTTTAAATAAACTGGCTTAAATAGAAATATCTTATTCATGATTTACTTTACATTAACGAATAAATGAGATTTTTAAATGTCGAACTCCCAGCGATATTAAATATTCATAACGCATAAGGCGATGTGTCCTGAAAGGTGCATATGCACTCTAGAGAACAGAAACAATGATGGCTCCAACATCGAGAAAACATAGCAATGATGGCTTCAACATTGGGAGAACATAGCAATAATGGCTCCGACATCGGTGTCATTTGTTTTATTTGATAAAGACATAGTTTGCAGATTCCATGTCACACACCTCATTTCGCGGCTTTAAAAGTTGAATAAAATGAAAGACTTTTGTACTATAGGACTAGTCCATCGACTTCGGAGGTGATTAATCATAAAAAAGTGACGATGATAAAACTTTCATAATCATATTAATGTTATCATTGTATGATGCTGAATCAGCATCAACTTTAGTACTTTATTTCAGACATCTTGAATCCTATACTAATGTACATGTACTCAATGAATCAAATACTAATGTACATGTACTAAATGAATCATATACTAATGTACATGTACTAAAGTCACATACTAATGTACATGTACTAAATGAATCATATACTAATGTACATGTACTAAAGTCATATACTAATGTACATGTACTAAATAGATCACATACTAATGTACATGTACTAAATGAATCATATTCTAATGTACATGTACTAAATGAATCATATACTAATGTACATGTACTAAAGTCATTTTTGAAAGTTTCAATGTTACCCCGGTAAAATGTACCCAATGATCAGTTGTATTATCTCCTACACACGTATTTGGGTCGAAAACAAACGGGACCCCTCTTTGTCAGAGAAGACTCCTCCAGATTGTGGGAACACACCCGTCTAAGTGGCTTTGATTTTGTGATAAAGAGTGTCAGCTATATCAGACTTGATAAGTTGTACAGTCGTCACCCCCCCCCCCCCCCCCCAACATTAAACGTCAGAAGACCACTGAAATTTTCACAACTGTCCGAGAAATCATGGGAGATATTAGAAAAATAAAAACGGCAATTATACGAGGCCATCAATAATTTGTATGATGCAAGGACAAGAGTAATATCGTCAAAGAGAATGTCTCTACGAGTAAATACAAGAGAGAAATCCTAACAAAGAGAGAGACACACAGAAACAAAATAAGAGAAAAGACGGAGAAAGGGGGAGATGTAGACCATGTAAAGAAGAGTGGTAGAGACAGACAGATAGACAGATAGACAGACAGATAGATAGACAGACAGACAGACAGACAGACAGACAGACAGACAGACAGACAGACAGACAGACAGACAGACAGACAGACAGACAGACAGACAGACAGACAGATAGACAGACAGATAGACAGAGTCAGATGTAAGATGAGGTGTGAGATGAATTTTGAGATAAGTAAGAGATGAGTTGTGGCATGAGCTGACTGTGAGATGAGTTGAGATATGAATTGTGAGATGAGTTCATTGTGAGATGAGTTGAGAGATGAGTTCATTGTGAGATGAGTTAAGAGATGAGGTGAGAGTTGAGTTGTGAGATGAGTTGTACCTGTGAATGTGGAGCTGGTGAAGATCCTCACGATCTTGGAGCTGAGGGGAGGTAAGTCCTGCAGACTTCCGGTCAATACACGCCATAACTTATCCTCCTCCTCCGTGTTGACCTCAACTCCGACCTCTGACCCAGTGCCGTCTGACCCCTCCATCACTGACCGCCCGGATGTGCACGTCCCAGGACTTACTACGCTCTTAACGTCATCTTCTTGTCGTCACGAGAATTCAGAAATCAGTACACACACTTTGTAACATCGTCGCCGCGGGTTTAAAATCCTGCCCTGCTCTGTAGAAGTGCAAACACACACACAAACATCCGAGGATACGATTAGTTATTATCAAAAGTGCTTCTCAAAAACTGTTTAATGGGTGCTATTACTGATCAGCCGGGTGATTTATCAGTAGATGTAGGTATGGATTTAAACCTCCGTCACTTAAGTTCACTCCTAACCTCAATCAGCCGTAATTACACAATAAATACCTGGCGCGGACAAAGCACTGTCAAAGTCAACTCACAGTTGTATCTTAGAGTTTTATCCGGGAAATAAGCAAAACACCGTCCATAAACAAGACAGTCAGTATAAAATGATTTGTCCACTATCAAAAAAAAAAAACCCCAGTCACTCGTAGTTCCTCGGGTCTTTCTGAAGAAGTCCGTGAGTTCTGGGGTTCCGCTTGGCGTCCTTAGCGATCTCCTCCACCCGGCACCTGCAAGTAATCAGAGAATTGAGACCGGAAGTGTCCCGGGGTCGGTTTCCAGTGATTAGAGGGCTGTTTGTCGGATCCCGCTAATCTTAATTAAACAATAACCGCTGAGCGGATTGCGAGAATCAATGAAAGGTTTTAAATTTGTCCAGGGTCGGACTTTTTATTTACCCCTTGACGAGATCACAAAACCTCGGTTTGTGTAAGCTGTATTTGGGAGCTTTCTCCTTATTAAAGAGAGGCCGTGCTTTGTTTTTGTTGGGAATGAACTACTAGCTTCCTAGTTCTTTAAATATCGCCGAACATATCACTGCACTTCGATTTCCATGTCTTAAATTCCACAGGTTAAGCGATAGTTTCTTTTGTCCAACAAGACATTGGTAATTTGTACGCGATTAGATTTATCTATATATTTATGGAAAATCACGAAGTTATTTTCATCGAATGAACATTCAATTCCTTTTATCATTTTTTTATACAGTCTTGTTTTTTATTTTGTATCATGAATTTAACTACATTGTAGAATCTAAGTCTTATAACATATTCATTTTCTCAGGGAGGAGGGGGGGGGGGGATTATGAGGGATGTTAAATGACCCAACCCTGCATACACACAGTTATGTTCGACATTACAAACATTGTTTTATTCAATAGAGAGAGAAAAGTGTTAAATTCATGCTGACATGCATCGTTTAAAAATATCAAAATAAAATGCCAAGCTGGGGATACTCAAAATAGCATCCAGTATATATATTGTCAAATGTCAGCTTATGTACATTCATGTATCGAAGCGTTAACACTAAATTAGGAAATAAAAACATTATATATTTCAAGAGCTAGAAGGCCCATTCAGAAGGGAAGAAAAGTTTGAGTTGTATTTTAACCAAAAGCATAAACCGAAAAATCAATTCAATATTTGGACGGTGTCTTCCGTCTGACACTGGGACCTGTTTTACAGTCATGTTGATGGCTTTGCGACGAAAGTCGGTCCGACATTTTAGGCCTATCTTTTCCCCTTTAGTATGGCAAATTAATCCCTTCACTAGCGGAGTTATTTAACTCTTGTTAAATGGCTATCGATAAGAGTCACCCGTGGAATTTTAAAGCGAAGCCGAGAAAAGAAAACCGAACTCGTATTGAAAAATAAATTGCTTGTCTCACTTACCGACAGACTCCTGTTATCAAAGGAAATTAATTCCACTTTTTCATTTCATTAAATCCCCGATCCTAACCCACGTTAGGTGTACTAAATGGCGTGTGTGTCTTCCCTCTTTCCTTCTCTCTATCCCCTTCTCTCTCTCCGTGACGTGTGGCCGGTGTCCCGTTGACTGTGTTCCCCTCTCTCTCCACGGCGCCCGTTTCTGCTGTATCGTGTCGCTGAGGCAGTTACTACGGCGGGCTGCTGACGATCGAAATTCTACCCATTGACTGCTGAGGCTGGTTCATAAGATCAATATGTTTTAAAACGGTTTTTTCTACTATTACGGGTAACATTATAGGGGACCGCGCGGGATAGGAATTTAAACAGGAGAGATATTCTCTCATAATGTATGCTATGTGAGAGAGAGAGAGAGAGAGAGAGAGAGAGAGAGAGAGAGAGAGAGAGAGAGAGAGAGAGAGGTATTTGTTGACTTTTAAAAAAAAATTACTACTTTTCTTGTAAAGTTACTACATGTAGTGTGTCGTAGTTACTTTATTCAGGCTCTGTTTGAGTTTTGAGTTTTGTTTGATTTCGTCTCGGTTTCGTTAAGGGTGTTCAGAGGCGGTACATGTATTACCACCCTCTTAAATCGGAGGATTTTTCAGGCGATATTTTTTTCATTAAATGTGCATCATTTATAATTCAAACTCCCGCTTTTGTCGTGCTGTTTGCCTCAGTTATTGTGAATTCAACTAACAGAGTACGAGTTAGAAACATTTACTATAGTCTGTCCCTAGATATTTATGCCGCACATTTGGGCGATTTTTAATAAAAAAAAATACACATACCTTTGAGAGAAGTGCAATTGAAATCGATGAAAGGGAAAATTTCCAAGATATCTTCATTGACACATTATCGTTTTTCACTCAGAAAAATTCACAGGTTTCTTACGGAGATTTATAATGGGGAATGTTTGCATTTTTTCTTCATTCGGAAGTAACTCGGAATACATCGCACAATTTTTCAACGATATCACCCGGGTACTTTCATCTCTTTGACAATAAAAAAAACCCAGTAGACTTTTTATTTTTTTTTGCCGTGTATTGAAACCCGACAAGCTAGAGGGGGCGTTTCAAAGGGGAAATCTTGGGATTTTTTCATACTATTTGATGAACATCGTTTGAATCCAGAGGTATTTATAAATATAGAATAATTTAAGAAAATGTGCGACAAAAATAACTTGGGACAGAGTATAGACATGATTCCATTTATACAAAAGAATAATTCTAATTTTTTTTTAATAAATTGAATTTTTTTTTTGTTTATCTCTCTCTCCCTATCTCTCTCTCAAATTTGCTCTGTTTCTCTCTCTCTCTCTCTCTCTCTCTCTCTCTCTCTCTCTCTCTCTCTCTCTCTCTCTCTCTCTCTCTCTGACTAATTAGTATCAACGTTTATACAGCGTCTCCCTGGCCGTATACATATGTCTTTTACTAATTAACAAAAATTATTAATCAGTAAAAGACATATATTGGATGGAAAATTAAAAAAAAAGAGAGAAAAACTACGTATTGTGTATCGCATATAAATAAAGGAAAAATTACAAAAAAATGTATTTCATATAAAAGAGCATCCTTTGCATTTATATACATAATGCATGCCTAGAATTTTATCTGTCATTAATGTTTACTTATGTTTAATTAAATGTGCACTGTGCATCAGTTTATTGTCCCTTGTATTACATATAGCCGACTTCTTTTCTTTCACCTAACACAGTAACACACAGCGAATTTGATCTTGAAAAGAGATGCTACTTTATAAACATGTTATAAGACCGTGGAAAAAAATAGCTTACATGTATAGTCTGGTTTTTATATTTCTTATAAATGGAATAATGTGTGTACCGCGATGGTTGGTTGGTTTGTTGTTGTTGGGGGGGGGGAGTCTCTTAGATCTCGGAGACGACCAAATCCTTCTGATGCATGGTAAGAAACTAGATAATGCTAATATGGATATTAGATGTACACTTTTATTCCGTATTCAAATATTTCTAGATTATGTTTCAACGCTTGTTACGCAATCACATTGTTAACGGATTTACCTCCCTTAGACCACAGTAGAGCAAAACCTTAAAAAATGACACAGAAGTCATTATCGATTTTAAATTTACTCTTACCAAGGAGTACTACGTATAATATTAATTCTTTAATTATATATATTTTGATATACTGGACTTTATCCAACGCATAGATTGATCGAGTAAGATGAACAGAATTTAAAAAAATAGAATTTTATAAAGTATTGTTGAGACTGCGTCCTCTCTGACACCCTTTCATTCCACTAGATTTAACGATTAGAATTTATAAGTGGAGATCATGGATAGTGCCCCCTCACCTGTGTTGGATTGATTTTTTCACCCTCCTCTTTCCGGATATTATTTTCATACAGTTTAAAGATTGATCACGATTTTTCTTTATTCAAATATTACTCAACAATTTTAATGTCTACAATTCTTAACTAAGGTATTCCCAATGGTCAACCAAAATTTTAGAGCCAGTTGTCAAGTCATAAGCGAGATACAAAGCTTATACAGAGCTTATCGTGCCATGATTTTGTTTTCATCTGTAGCTTTCTGAATAAGTTAGAATACTAGAAACTGTAACACTATGTCCTAAATAAATTTGCAGATAGAAAAAATCTGAGAAATGAAAACAAGCCTGTACTAGTATAATTTATACATATACATCATATATATGTAAAATTAAAATGGAAAATGTTTGTATGTATGCGGAATATTTCTCCGTTTTCGACCACATAATTATTCAAAGTTAAGTTTGTTTTTTACCTTCATGCACAATGTACACATGGGATCAGCAGGTAACACACAAAAATACTTCTCAAGGCCAAATTCAGTCTTATAAACTCTATAATTTCAACACTTTGGTGAATTATGTATTTGAATTTTCCATTCATCTATGAATAGATTTGTTTAGCATTTCTTCACATTTTTAGAGAAATGCAATAGGCTTTCTCCAACCATTGACATACATGTAAGCACGTCAAGTAGTTAAACCATCTTTAACACAATTCAACAATTTGGAATGATAAACATCAGCAACATCAAGTTTATATATAATGTCAAAAAGTGTTCGAGAAACCCTCTCTTGTTTAACTGTTACAATTCGTTCCCAACAGAATTGAATGTTTTTTTCGAAATCAAGGAATAGTAGAATACCATCCAAATCATAATTTATACAATGTTCAAAAATATCTAAAATTATTCTAGCCTTCTTTCCTATCTATGTACTTCTCAAGTAAGCACTTTGTTCGCGACTGATGATTCTATTCGCACCTTTTTGAAGACGACTTGCTAAAATATGCGCATATATTTTATAATCAACGTTTTTGAGGCTAATTGGTCTGTAATTGTTTTAATTTTCTTTTCCCCCTTTTTTATATATTAAAAATATTACGGCATTTCGTTGTGAATATGGTAGTATACTATCTTCGATACTTTTAATTAAGCCATCATGACCAGGAGATTTATTATTTTTCATCTTATGTCTTGCTTCTTCGCATTCTAATATTGTTGGTAACGTATCGTATAATTCTTTTTCGTCTTCGGTAACCTTTTCGCAATTTACATTTTGTAGATAATTTTCTATTTCTGAGTCAGATATGTTTTTACTAGAGTATAGTGAATTATAGAAGCTAATTAAACATTTCATAATATTATCATTATCACCATACACACCTTCATTTTCGCCTTTGACTTTAGTAATTACGTTATTTTAATGTTGTTTTTTCTCTAGACCTAGAAAATAAGAGTTACTTTTCTCCCCCCCCCCCCCTTTTCTATCCAAGTATCTGTTGACCGTATATTTCTGAGCGTGGTAGTTATAGCGAACAACGTAGAAGCTTTTAATAGGCCTTAACTCCAGAAAAGTTTCTAGCAATGTGTCCAATCAGATCGTTGTAGGTGGAGCCATTCCATCAGCGTGTTAACTATTTTTACAGTATTGGAACGATTTCGAAGTATCCTCTAAATTTGTAGGTAGTACACCTCGGAAATACTTTTCAAGAACAGCAATATCTGGATGGATTGCACCCATTGCAAGTGCCCGCAATCCAAAATTTCCTACGGGGTAATACTTGTCGATGTTTGTGTTAACCAAATAGGACAAAACCTTGCTAAAAAGTGTCGCATGTTTCATCAAAAGCGGTTTTTTTTTGCATTGCCATACTCTGTTTTGATATATCCAGATCTTTTGACAAAACTTTCACGGCGCTTTGGGCATCAATAACTTGTTTCTTTTCGTAGTCATGCTTCTCAATATGTCCACTATGCTATATCAAACGTTTTCATTTTGATCCGACGCATAGACGATCCTGCAACAGGGACGGCGCACCTGAATGCCTCGGCAATACACGTGTTGCTGATAGCTATTATCCAGTTAGCATCATCGTCGAGAAATTGCATTCCAAAAGCCTTGTACTTCCACCAATTTATTCTTGCCTGTATATCACACCTCAACTCTTCATAAGTACACGGTTTGTCGGGTACATTGAACTTAATTATCTTTCCAGGCCCATATTCCACTTGCACTTGAATTTCCTCCATTTTGTTTCTTAACATGTAGTTCGGGCGATTCTAATTTAAGTTGTAGCATTTTTTTCCGTAGTAAAATATGGGGTTTATATATATAGGAGTGTTACAATGATATAATAAAGATATTGGACTCTTCCAAAGTTTCGCGCTGAAATATAATATGCAAAGCTCTCGAGTGCTAGCAACTACGTTAGTCCTTTTTAATGGAATACGCATGCTCGCCTTAATGATAGGGCATTCTGGGAATACTGTACTACAGTAAACAAGCTTATCTTTTTAAAAAATTGGTGAGCTAGCGCTGAAGCCATCATAAAACACAAAAGGAGATTTCTAAAACATTGGTTTAATTTTCTGAATCGATTTATTATTAATAGGAAGGCACAGCGGTGTACTGGAATTGGTAGAAGTCTATTTGTATAGAAATGTGAATCTACTGTGAGCTTCACATCGGCGATGGAGTAACTCATTAACTGTGCTTTAATTATTCTGTATTTACTGTAATTTCAATTTCGAGGTGAACATTTTCAAGATCAGTAGAACATTGGTACTGTTTTCTAGCAATCGTATCCTCTGGGGCCTTTCCGGCAAGCTCGGAAAACATATCCGAAATTGTTTTCCGAGGTTGAAGGTAGTTAAGTTAAAGCTAGCTATTTATATAATTTATATAATTTTAAAAATAAATTGGCATTATAAAATCTAAGCTACAGTTACTTCAGATCATATTTAGATGATAAAACGAAATTCACATGGCACAGTTTATCTATAGTAGTACAGTATTCCCAGAATGCCCTACATGAAGTCGAGCATGCGTATTCAAGTAAAGAAGACTAACGTAGTAGCGCTAGCAATAAACTGTGCCATGTGAATTTCGTTTTATCATCTAAATATGATCTTAAGTAGCTTAGGTTTCATAATGCCAAATTATTTTAAAAGTTACATAAATAGCTAGCTTTAACTTAACTACCTTCAACCTCGGAAAACAATTTCGGATTATGTTTTCCGAGCTTGCCGGAAAGGCCCGAGAAGATACGATTGCTACAAAACAGTACCAATGTTTTACTGATCTTGAAAAATTTCACCTCGAAATTGAAATTACAGTAAATACAGAATAATTAAAGCACAGTTAATGAGCTACGCCACAGTGGCATCGGAAGCAAATTGAAATTTCGGGGGGGGGGGGGGGGGGGGGGAGGGGGCTAGACGTATTATCTAATATATAAATCTTAACAAGCAAATTTAAAACAAAAACAAAACAACAAAAACAAACAACTTCCCAAAATCATGAAATTCCTAATCCGTGGGGGGGGGGGGGGGGGGGTTCTTTATTTTCATTTCAATTCATCACATGCTACCACAAATTTGGGGGCGGGGAGCAGCTTCGTGTTACTTCAATTTTTTTATTTGAAGAAAAATAATGTTTGCTCCGAGAAAAAGTTGGGGCTGGCCCCTCCCTGATGCTACGTTCCTTATAGTTATGTCTAACTGACCCCCTCCCCCTGGTTCTGACGCCTATATATGCGCCATCGCCGATGTGAAGCTCACTCTAGATTCACAATTCTATAAAATTAGACTTCAACCCTTTTCCAACACAATTCCAGTGCACCGCTGTGCCTTTTTATTATCAATAAATCGATTCAGAAAATTAAACCAATGTTTTAGAAATCTTCTTTTGTGTTTTATGATGGGTACAGCGCTAGCTCACCAATCTTTTTAAAAGATAAGCTTGTTATGGTAATAAGTTTGTATGAAACTCAAATGCGCTTGCGTAAATTGGAATTCCGGGAAGGAATTACTATAGACAGTCCATGTTAGAGAAATTCGAAGAAGTTATGAAACGGGTCAGCGCATTGTATACGTGTACATCGCTACACACTTGTCTCCTCACATACAGTCATAAAAATAAATGTACACCCGCATATTACTATGGACCTGGAGAATATTTATATCTTGTATTTTTATAGATTGTGTAGTCTCTTGTAACCTAAAATTTATATTCCAATGGCTGACTTTCTTAGCTTTTAAAAAAGCTAAACTTGTGTATAATTTAAAGTTAGGTTTGAATACGAACAAAATGGCAACTAAAAAGAACACGAAAGGTATAGAATACAAGAACGGAATCAGTACATGTACAAGCAAAGACCTGCGACTTCTGATAGTTCAAGAAATAATAGAGCATGGAGGAAACCCGGAGACCGGTGAAGTTACCAAGGGTATTTTTTACTATCGTTGATAATAAATTTCGAGTATTTCATCCATGACTTCTTCAAACCTGTGGAAAAGGTATGTGACCAATGGAAACGTAAGGAGGCCCCACGGCATATGAAAGGTCGTCCCAAACTGACACCTCCAGGTGTAGACATGGTCGAATTTTTGAAGAAAGAGTCGCCAACTATGACCGGAAAAGAAATACAAGATAAAATCTTGAGATACTCTCTTGTTTCGGGTACCTATCTTTTTAATATTTTTTTAGTTATTTATATTTACATTTTTCAGTGTCTTGTGATAACACTACGTATCGATTTTGTACTATACAGTCCAATAAATTCAAATGATGTATAATTTGAGCGCAAGTTGGGTTTGCTTAATTATATTCGGGCTTTGTTGGATTTGATCACGTCCCGACCAAAATTATCACCTCATATTACTGAAAGAATGATTCCTTATTCTTTGAATAATCGCATTCATAAATATTGTTACAAAATTACAATACTAATACTTACTTACTCAGGCCTGTCGTTCCGTGAGGAACATACGCCATCAACAACAGTCCTCCAACGAACACGGTTCTGGGCTGCTCTGGCAGCACTGTTCCAGGTCATGTCATGTGCCTGTAGCTCTGCCTCTGCATCCCGCCTCCGGGAGTTCCTTGGACGTCCTCTCTTCCTCTTGCCCTGGGGATTCCAGGTAAGGGCCTGCCGTGTAATGCTGGATGTGGTTTTCTCAATGTGTGTTCTATCCAGCCCCAATTCCGACATCTTATTTGCATCTCCATTGGTTCTTGTCCTGCCTTCCTCCACAGGTCTTCATTTGAGATCCTTTCAGGCCGTATGATGTTGAAGTTGCACCTGATACAGGTGTTATAGAAGGTCTGGATCCTCTGCAGGGAAGTTTTTGTAGTCCTCCAAGTTTCCGCTCCATACAGTAGGATGGACTGAACGTTGGAGTTAATGGTCCGCAGCTTGGTGGTAATGCAAATGTTCTTAGAGGTCCATATGTTTTAGAGCATGGAGAATGCAGCTCTCGCCTTGCCTATTCTTGACTTGATGTCAGAGTCTGTGCCACCAAGTCTGTCCACCACACTCCCAAGGTAGATGAAAGATGAAAGACTCAACTTCTTTGATGGACTTACCACCAACTGTAACTGGTATCTGGGCAGTGGTTTTTATCTTCATCAATTATTACAGAATTACAATATATAAACTATATAAGGGAGGTGGTGCAAGGTTTGGTGGGGAGAGTTGTTGGCAAAGTCGTTCATTAGTCTTCTTTTATATCTTGGATATTTTTTATTTGTTTTGTAGGGGCATTTCTGTGAAAACCATCTATGTGACCCTTTCGAAAAAACAGAACTATACGTACAAACGTGTGGACCGCACAGAAGGTACCAGTTTTACCCAATATGGTATGCTGTATACCCTGGCATACATAGACTTTTGTCAAAGAAAGACAGCAAGACAACTTAAGTTTATGGATAAAAATGGTTTTAAGGTCATATGCGGTGACAGAAATTATGCATTGAATTCAGCCGGAATCTTGCTGGCAGAAATTTGACTTTAAATCTCTTGGTTGGGCGTGGTTGTGTTTTGTATTTCAATTTCGTTGATGGTCCCTCCAACACAGATACCTACCTTAACTTTTGGCACGAGGCGTCATTATCTCAGGACGACTTCGGACGACCAGTTTCTTTTCCTGGCGATTTGGCCATCGTTTACAATTGTGCCATTCACCAGAATCGTGCCGAGGGAGTATTAACTTTGTTTTTTTGGACAGCAAAAGGTGGAGTACACGTTTCTTTCGACATATTCACCAGATCTGAACCAAGTAGAAAATTATTTGGGTAAAATAAAGAAAATTTTATCGCAAGAAAGATTCCGTGAAATAGTGTCCAATGATTTGAAACTTGCTATAGTCTACGCAATCAAGGAAATTCAACAATCTGATTTAATCAACTTTTTTAAACACACAGGGACATCAACATATGAATGATGAATTGTGAACTAGATAACAGAAAACAAATAAACAGTTTTAAATGGTTGTTGTTGGTTTGAATAATATATCTTTGAAGGGTGAAATCAAAATATAGTTTTGTGAAAAATGAATGCAAATAAATGCAAATATGGGGAAGAGTGGGGGAGTTTAAGGAATACGATTCCTACAAGTTTTATCAATTTTGACTATTAAATATCATAAAATATGAAGGAAAAACAACAATTTTTGCAGGTTGATCGGAAAGAATAATTTCAATCCAATGTTTTCTTGGACGTCTGCACTGAATCAAACCCGCTAATTTGCAGCCGCGAGGTTTCTATTTTTACTGCAATTTTCACTGATGTAAAGAATCCGCCTACAACGATCCGATTGGACACAACTCATAAAAAACATAACGTTGAAACTTTAGCCTATTAAAAGCTTCTACGTATTTCACTGTAACTACGCACACGAGAATTAAGAGTGGGGAGGGGGGGGGGGTGCCCGGGGTGGAGAGTGCGGACCCCCACCCCCACCCCCACCCCCTGGAAACTCAAACTTTTAAATATGCACCGTTAAATAACCAATAATACGCCATGCACCCCAATCTTACGGAATAGAAAATTATCTTTCCGACCCCCCCCCCCTCCCACGTAATAAAATCTAGTTCCACACAAACTACGGCCTGAAAATACTATTTTTTGAATGATGGCAGTGTCCAGATGCCGATTTCATGTTTTGAATGTATATTTGACTATTTGTTTTAAATGTTTTGTTTTGTGTTAAGACTGTAAACCCATCCCCAATGCACATGCAAATCCAAAAATTATGCGTGCATAGCTGGTCCGCTGTCCTAGCTTTATTCCTTGGCCCCCATGTGTTCTATGAAATTCATTTTATTCTTAATTCATAGACAGCAAGGTCCTTTGTAAAATTTCCGATACTTCTGTACAACCAAGTAGACCGACTTCATTCTAAAAGCTATGTACAGCGGAAGCTCATCAGTAGTTGGCGTATCCCAGTTCAAATTTCGAATTTTAAGGAATTATTTTTGCCGGTAATTAATAAATGATCCCTCGTGATTTTAGTATATATTTTTTGGACCAATAACGTAATCTTTAGACTCACTGTAATGTAAGTTACTGTTTGCAAGAATTTCATTTATATACAAGACATGCATTTCACTCAAAGCAGCTCCTAGAGTAATGTCATTTTTATTTTGGATTCAACGATGATATATCTTCGGTATTTTGTCATCCAAAAATGCAGGCTCGTCAGTTTCACATTTAATATATCTATTCACTTTGAGAACAAGTCCAGGATTTCTGTTTTGAAAGGGCCCTTTTCTCTCAACAGGTTGAAGGATACAAAAACAAAAACAAAAACAAAAAAAACCCAATAAATATTTTAAAATCACCGGAAAACGACATGATAGTTCTGGAATGAAAACGTGAAGAAATTGTGCAAGGTATTCCGACAAGTTCCGAATGGAATGCAAACACGATATTTACCTTAATTTTCTTACATATATTAGGTTATTTTAATATCATTTTGAATAAAAGTGAAAAAAAAAAACAAACAAAAAAAAACAACTTGACAAAAACAGGTCCTGGGATAGAGTATGTAGTGACGTTTGCTCTTGAATGTTTTGTTAAGGTGTCAGAAAAAATAAATAATAAAGACACGTCATAGATCAGCGCCCGTTAATTGCTTTTACACAAAATGAAAAGACAATCAAAAACAAGGAAAGAATGTATTTTTTTTTTTGATGATCCTGGATGATAATCGTTCAACTAGTTCACTCACGTCAGTTGTCTACACTGTTATTAATTAATTGATATACTTGCGTATGCTTACTGAATTGTTTATTTTTTAAACGAACTATGGAATAAATCTATAAACCCACACACAAAAACAATAAAAATGTGTTGTCACCAGACGTCTATACGTTATTATATCAGTTAATCATTGTCCAAAGATGAACGCACACTTTTTGTTTTGAATGAAAAAATTGGTCAACAAGTTCACTTCAAAGCTTTTGTTTTTTTTATTATTATAATGTATAAAGAAATTATATTCTAAATAAAAGAATACATGCTGACTTGTTTGTTTACAAAATTAGTTACAAATAAACCACTTGTAAATAATAAATGAAAACCCACACACAAAAAAATCCCAATAAACAAGACTGATGATGTCACCAAAATGTCAAAGCGTCGCACCAGTTCATCGTTTTAAAAAGAAAAAAATAATGTGAGTTTTGGTTTTTTTTCTTAGATGAAAATCAGTCAACAACATTACTAGTAACTCTTTTTCGTGGGCACTTTTCCGAATAAGTGCTTACTGTTTGATTTACTACAAAATTGGACAGAAATGAACTTGAATCAAAAACCCACACACAGAAAAACAATAAACAGGTGTTGATCATTCAGTGGTCTCGACGTCGCCCCGGTTGATCATCGAGATGATAGCTGGTCTCGCCGAGAGCCGTGTCATCAACACATCATTAAGATGAATAATAAAAACAAATAAAAGTGAAGTTTAATATAAAACTTTTGAAAAATGGGCTATATCGGTCAACCGCTTGCAGAGATTTTTGTACAATTTTTAACAGATGCAAATTTATGATAGATGCTTACCTGTGGATATATTTTATCATATAAACCGTGAACAGGTGTTAAAAATGTAAACAATAAAAGCTCAAATTTTAAATAAAAGGTTGTGTAAATATAGGTCATGCTTATAATGTATGACGTCGTACAGTAACAAATACTACTAAAGGTTGTGGATAACTAATCTTTTGTTACTAAAAAACTTCTAAATCAGTCGACAATTTTTGAATTATCTAAAATGAAGTTTAAAATTATTATCATGGTCAGTCGAAAATTTTTGAACTTGAATTTGAAATTTCTGAAGAAATGTTACCGCTAATATCATCACTCTCCCCTCAAGATTAAAAAAAATGCTTTTGATGATCAATAAAATCAAAATGTTTGAATTTCGTTGATCAATAGTTACTGTATTAACTTAAAACAGGGGAAAAAGTTTCCAATTTCTGATCAAGGATTGTAGACGGACTCGGTCTTATACAGTTCTGCGTTGATATATGTCATACATTTAAATGAACAGTTCATATTATTAAACTCATGCGTTGAAGTAATCTATACATGTAAAACACCACTCGCATGTATCATTTGCATGGTGATGGTTTAAAAAAAATACTTAGCACTGATCATAATAACGGAAAAAAAAACTACGTAACACACGAATATGTAATGGTTGCAGCCATCTTTGAGCATGGATTCACGTACCCTTCATATTTCCTGACGCTTGGGAAGGTTTAAAGTTTCATTTCGTTAAGCAACAGTGCAAACTTGTTTCCTAAAAGGTCTAAAAGAACCCTGAAATCAGATAACAAACTCATACGCTGTCATATATGTATGAATGGTTTGTGTGACGTCATCAAGCCACACAATCAGGAACAAAAGGGTATGCCTGATAGAGATTTAATGTAAAAGTTCCCAAATTATATTCGAAAGAAATATAATTAAATGGAATCCATCTATAATACACGTTTGTACCTACCATTTACTTGTATATCAGTATATGCTGGGTACACGAGTTAAACATATATAAACCTGTACATACATAACACAACTTGAGGCATAAAATTCACTTAATTGAAATAACCATGCATCACAATAACAGCTTAGAATTTTATATTAAAGACACAGAGTTGTACATTCTTCAAGTAAATAAGATATACACTAAATAAATGGCTATTCGTGGATTCTTCAGGCACATATCTATATGATACTTTTTTTTTTCCAGAAAATTTAGTTTTGATTGGAATACTACAATATAGTGCTATTTTGCCTCAGTTTCCCCACATTAAGCCTTCTGACTTAAGATGGTATATATCACCTCCATACTGTGACGTACTTCCTATCGCATTAAACAATAAACTCAAGTATAGTTTTATACTTTTTTTAATTACCAAAATTGTAACCTAACATAGTATATGTAGTGCAATGGATAAGAGCGTTAACTACGAATCAGTAACTCATAAGTTTCAATTCTTCTAGGGCTTTTATAATTTTTATCTTTCCAATGATTTTTAAAACCTATTTTTGGTCATATATTGCAAATGTGAAAATTCTAAAACGGTGATAGTATTTCGATTATAATGTAGTTGTATCCACATTAATATCGACAGGTGTCCCAAACCACCTTAATGTTACAAAGAGTGTTTTATCCATCAAACTCTTATAACATGTTTTTGTCTCCAGCTCATAGTTTTTCGAAGTTGTTGTGATCAAATAGTCATACTATAACAACTAAAGAGATATCTTACATTTTGTTTTTATTTCGAACTCTACAACTGTTGATTAGAATTTTTTTGCTAGATATGAATTTTCATTACTCTCATTAACATTGCTAATCATATGGTTAGCTAATATTTACGATAGCTGTAGTAAATGACCTTGGGGTCAAATTATCATCCTAGATTTTTTGCAAATTATTGAACCTAATTTTGCCTTTGGTTTCACCAAACGTTAAAAAAATAAAATAACATATTTGTCACGATTTTTCCTACGGTAGAAAGTTCGTGACGTATCGCCTGTTTACTGTGACCTACTATCTGCCATCCCCTCCATCATCATCTGCATTGTAATACTACATATACCACTATGTTCCTACCAAATTTCAAATCATTTGTGTCTTCTGAAAAGGTAAGTGAAATGTATGATTTTTTTTTTTTGGGGGGGGGGTTGTTTTATTTATTATTTTTTTTTTTATAATGCATTGTTTGATTTCAAAGTAAGAAACAGCAGATGTATACTTTTCCTTTTATTGAATATATTCATTTTAGTCCTCTCTATTGAATTTACTAGTATATGCCTTAATCTTACCTGTACTTTGTCTCAATTTACTCATTTTTCTATGAATACATTACATAGTACAGGTTCGACTCTCTTGCGGTGCTAAAACATGACAAAACTGTCTGATCTTTTTTCATACAGAACTGTTTTCGGCATATATCTATTACATACTCCCTATCGTACAGGTAATTTGACTGATGTAATTCACTTAACTATATATATATATATCAAGAATTAAGGTAATGATCCATACCCCATTAGATAAATAAAATTCGTACAGAATTTTTTCATATTTCTCAAAAATGTATCTGGGGATATGTCCTTATGAAATTTTACCCAGTTGGCTTGTCTGTCGTTATTATAAAAGCTTGGGCCGTTGCTTGAAATAGAACCGACTGCGGAAAATAGTGTTTATTTCATACATTAAGAATATTAGCCTAGACCTGAAACTTGACATTCAGAAAATAATTTTTTGACTAATATCCTATGTAATATTAACGAATTTATTTTTTAAAACAAATACTTTCATGTTACACTTGCTTATTTATTTTTTTTAAAAAAGACAATTTTGCATACAAATGAGATAAAATGAAACACAATTTCAAAGAAAATTTAAGCTCTTGTAAGACGATGGGTAAATAAGGCGTGTAAAATGCCTATATGAGAAAAAATAAGTTTGTGTAAAATTGAAATATCAACAAATCTGATAATTTCTTTTTAAAATTATTAAAAACAATTTATTGTTTAACATAAAATAGATTTGAAACCCTTAAATATGTTAAATACTTGGAATATGTTGATTTAAACTAGCGTATGCGTGTCAAAACCTCCAAATATTGTCATTTTTTAGAACTTCAATGCGTTTTCTTATAGAGTGGGTCTGAGCTCCATATTTTTGTCAGTCTAAATAAAATTTTAATGGAAATCAAATCGATTTCAATCAACAAAAACGTGGAGAGATGACCCACTATACATTTAAAATGTCATTTTGTATCCTAACAATTGAACGTTTTAGAAAAATAATACAAGTGCGTAGATTCGGGGCCAAAGTCGCATATAGCATTTTATACACCGCAATTTGTTGTGACTGAAATGGCTCAGTGGCTTATAGAGCTAGGGTTTTTAGATTGTGGGTTTGATACCACCAAAACTTTAGAGTTTATCTTTTTCTTATCATTTGTTAAAATATTCACAACTGAATATAATAGTTAGAAATTGTCCTTTTTTAAACTTGTATTTTAACATTATCAAATATATTTAAGTCGAAAAAAATAAAATTTGAAATTGTATTTTACGACTAAACCAAATGGGCATTTGCGCTATCTTATTCCCCCATCTTCTTTATTTCCGTACAAAATTCTCTGAAATATTGATATTGATATCTCCCTTATTGCACTGGAATCGATCTCGATCAGGATTTCATTTTGGATGTTTATGGACTCTCAGGGTTTAATGTTCAAATATTCGGATAAAATTTAACAACGCAATCATGTTTATACAGGAAAAAAGAAAGCGGTCTTTTTTTTTCAAAAAGACTACGCAATCGACACAAACCAGTCGTTTTCATTCCGTTGATTAATAACGGGCTGCAGTTGTCAGGATTTTCAATAGATTTGTTTTAAATCATTTTCTACGTCAGCATGGTCTCTTTGTTGAATACTTCGTTTAGGTCTAAATTAGATCAGGTACGGACAAGACGTAATAATAACGCGTGAATTACGTCAGACTTTTTGTGATGTATGGATATTTACCTTAAAGGTTTGATTATTGTGTAAAATTGTGATGAAGCTCTTTTTACCTCTGTAAATCACTATTCAACTCTTTGAGTGTTGTATACAACATGATACTGCTCTATTACATTAAATACTAGTACGTACAGTGTACGTACAGTGTACATATATCCTACAAGTACCTTGGCTGTTTTATTCAGTGTTGCACCATACAGCACGATGAAGCTCTATCTGATCGCGTTACTTTGGGGGGTCAGCCAGGCGACCAAGCTCGATGACGTCAAAACAAAAGGTAAAAAAGAAACTATTCATTATTTAATACATTGTTTGCATACATACTTCAGCCTCTATCTAACGTCAAATTATATATGCTATTCATCTTTAAAAAGTTTTCAACTAGTCTAAAAAGATACAATAAATCGAATTGCAATAAAATTGACTGATAATATTTATAAATTAGGGACGAAACACTAAGGAGATACTATGTACATTATTAACAATATAAAAGAAAAAAAAAAGAGAACATGGATAAAGATAGTCGTCTAATATGCTTATAAACCATAGCTTAAAAATAAGTTGTATAGTGCGATCAAACCAGTGGGAAATGTATCCGTCTTATTCACCCTTGTTCTTTGGTACGTAATACAGAAGTGGACTTAGAGGTGAAGACAGACCTAGCGCTCCTAGTGGAGAGCAGCAGGACCAACGTTTCCGCGCGGGCGATATCGCTGGTCAACCAGTGTAACGACTCCGTCAACGCTGCCATCACGTTCTGCGAGAAAAACTGGTGAGGAGAGAGAGAGAGAGAGAGAGAGAGAGAGAGAGAGAGAGAGAAAGAGAGGGGGATAGAGAACACGCAGATTGATATAGACATAGAAACAGATCAACAGAGAATAGTGTAGTGATTAGGCTAGAGCAATAGAGCAAACATTAAACGTATTTATTTGTTTTAAGCGATAATAATATGTTTTACGGTGCTACCGTTGTGGCGAGCGCAGCAAGAATTACACATACCTTGAATCATTGTCAACTTAGTGATAATTTGAGAGAGAGAGAGAGAGAGAGAGAGAGAGAGAGAGAGAGAGAGAGAGAGAGAGAGAGAGAGAGAGATTTATATAATGTATCTAAATTTAAAAAAAAAATCTTACGAAATACATAAACTTGCTTCTCCCTAAAACTCTTCCTTACTTTTTGAGAGAATTGATCAGTCTGTAAAATGTAATTTGTTTAATTTTGGTCAAAAGTGTAAACAATAAGTACAGTATTATTTTTCTTTTGTACCTTGTTGTTATCTGACTTTTATTTTTTTTTCCCTGGTTCATATATATTTTTTGAATGTGTTAATTTTGCATTCCATACGTTGAATGTGCCCCCGGTCTCTCTTTGTAGGTGTGTAATTTCCCATTTTTCAGTTTAATGGTTTGACAATATGCAATATCTGCATAGATTTTTGAAATGCTTATATTTTTTTCACTTTATTTTTTTCTATTTAGTTCAAAATCACCAATTTTTTTTTTATCCCCCTCCCTTCTTATACTTACTGTACATGCGTGCAAAATAAGCTTAAAATTGGATCGATATGACAGAAAAGTATAGTTCTTGCTTTTTTATATATATATATATATATATATATATATATATATATATATATATATATATATATATATATATATATATAATCTCTTTATCAAACCAAAAAAAAAAAACAATTCAAAACAAATCATCTGAGGCAGTTATCGCAGTTTATGCTGAAATAGCTAGTACACGCATTACAGATGTTTGATCCACCTCTAAATTTATCGCGGGAAATATAGCGCGCGATCACTGCGACGTCATACGTTAAATCATTTGTTTACGTATCTCGACTCAATACGACGAATGGAAGCATATAAAAATCCATAAATCAATCCACACTTTACAAAACTTATGTCCCTTGGCCGCCATCTTTGGGGAAAAACTCATATATTTCTCACAGTAGCGTTTGTAGTTTAGAGGGCTGTAACTTCGTCATTTGACATTAAATATCCGTTTCCGCTGTGAATTGTGATTGCCCCAAGTTGGGACAACCCACACATCGAAGGATTAAATTGAATTCGAAGAGATTTCTCCACAGGACGCCCAAATATTTGGTTGCATAAAGAAGGGAAATGTTGTTTTTTTCCTTTTTGATCCTTGGGTTGACCCCGCAAAGGGGAACAACATTTGCAAAGTGTGGATTGGACTATTGGGACTCAACGAAGCTTTTGCGGTACGGTACTCAAAACGTGTCTTCAAACCTCAAGGCACCCTAAATTACGAGTTAAATGTTAGCCATTTTTGGCATAGCACCACGGGAGAAAACATTAGAGAGCATTATGGGACGTAGACAAAAACATTCTTGATGAATCAGTAGGTTTAGCTCGTTTTTTTTCCCGCGCGCACTAGTTCTTTGAGCTCGCCTCGCTGCGCTTGCTATTAACAGACGGCTTGTGCTATTATTGATTTTATTCTACTTTAATTTGAATCAATTTTAAGTCATAAGTATTTCTAATAGAAAAAAAGCCAAATATTACATGTGTAACTGTTATGACAGAATATAGACATTGTCTTTGTGGACTTTCGTCATTCCTAAATAAAACAATAATGCTCAAAATATTTTACACTTTGGACGTTAATTTCTGTTTTATCTTTCACAGTCAGAGCAGCGGGGGAAGTGGCGCAACGAACGAATTAGAAGCCATATGTAAATGGAATCTCTCTCTCTCTCTCTCTCTCTCTCTTTCTCTCTCTCTCTCTCTCTCTCTCTCTCTCTCTCTCTCTCTCTCTCTCTCTCTCATTGACATTAACAAGGCCAAATTTGATTTGAGTGGGCATGCCTTTGTGCAGCTTTTTTTTTGTTTTACTGCAGTTGTTGGTGCAAATTCATAACTTTCTTTTGAAGTGCGTGTATACTAAGAACTCAAAATTGAAATAATATGTCAAGTTAATGTACGTATTAAAGAATTGTGATTTTGTGGCATATTGAGGTAAAATGGTTAAATATTGATTATAACCTCACCATTTTCAAATAATGAAAATTATGCATGAAGTCGAGGAAGAGAAATTTGGCACGCACGCATTTTATAGGTTTTTATATTTATATTTTATAAGACTTGGTACACAGATTTTTAAATGAAATTATAAACACTCTGAACAGTTCATTGATATAAATGTTAATATTTCTACGCCAATACATAACGCAACACGCCAAATTAAATGGGAATAGACAAAATAACCCGAATTCCTTAGGGCAGAAAAAAATACAACACATATAAATAAAAATAGAAATGTGGAAATTTTGGCCCATTTTCAACGAATTCCAATCGAAAAAATTGATAGCATGTAAGACGAACCCCTAGGAAACCTGGATTATAAATACATGTAATTGGTCTATTAATGTTAATGCAGTCGTAAAACTTTATACAAGAAATTTCAAAAACATATCTAGAACTGAAATAATTAGACTCGGACTCAACAATTCTATCTGCAATGATCTTTATCTGAACTTTTCGTTTGTACACAGATTGAATTTCTGTGTAATTTTTTGGTTTTTTTTTTTTTTGTTTTGCAGTAGGAAAGTTGGATTCAGGTTTTAAAACGATAACAGGTGAGACTTACATAATTAAAATGATAAATATCTAAATACGACTTATTCAACGTAAGTATCATACAAAAAGACATCGCAACGAAGCTGTTAACTTCGAAATACGTGATAGAATCAGAATTAAATAATTATAAATGCGTCTTCATCAATGAGGCCGTTTTTATTTCAGGAGGCATCAATACAGCGAAATCTGGAATCGAAACAGAATTCAATAAATTTAAAGGTAAACTCTCTCAAACTCTCTCTCTCTCTCTCTCTCTCTCTATATATATATATATATATATTTTTTTTTTTTTCAGTAATAATAAAATAACACTTTAAAACACTGTTTCAAAATATTTTGACCGTGTTACCGGTCTTCATCAGTCGTGTTTTCTGAAAACACGACTGATGAAGACCGGTAACACGTTCGAAATATTTTGAAACCGTGTTACCGGTCTTCATCAGTCGTGTTTTTCTGAAAACACGACTGATGAAAACCGGTAACATGGTCGAAATATTTTGAAACAGTGTTTTAAAGTGTGCTTTTATATATATATGGCAATGTTTAGGGATGGTCATTTCTAACCGGTTAACCGATTAATAGGAACGATGGTAGACGGTTACCGATTCTGTTATCGGTTAATCGGATTTAAAAAAAACGGACTAAATTTCATTAAAAAAAAAACAATATTAAGAACTATGAACGTTCATATTTTATCATTTTCATACATCGCTAAGAGCTTTAATTTGGGGATGATTGATTTCTTCCTTGCTTAATTAAAGGGATGCATACCAGAGTTATAGGTGCTAATTCTGTTTAAACACCCCCAAACTGCTTTAACTGTCCACAGTTTTTTATTTTTTAATGCGTGAATGATAATGAAATCGTTATTGAGAACTATACACATTTTTTCTGTCGCCGTTTTGATGTTAAGGTCGTTACTATTGTACATGATAATGCTAGAAATATGGAAGCTGCATTCTCCAAATCTAACAAGTCTTCATTATTTAGGCCACACAATACAACTACGTTTGAAAGGAGCATTAGATATACCAACAGTTTCAAAATTACTTTGAATTCCCGGTTCTGCTAGATGATTTACTATTGATTAAACGCGCGCGACCAGAGACTATCAACGAAGAACACCCCTCCCCCCACCAAAAAAACACCCCTCCCCCCACCAAAAAAACACCCCTCCCCCCACCAAAAAAAAAATGAAATAAAAAAAATGTAAAGCTAAACAATCGTTAGACATTCTAACAGCGTTTCAAGACGAGCTGAACGAATCGGAAAGTGAAGTGTCAAAGAACAAAGAATAAAAAGGAACGCAAAACGTTGATCCTCTCAAATTGTAGTCTGAAAATTAAGTAGTTTCTAAATCTTGATGGTCTAGCAAGAAAATATTGCTGGTCTAGCAAGCAAATATTTATCAATACCAGGTACATCAGTGCCATCTGAAAGGATATTTTCTACGGCAGGCGTCATTGTCATCTGTTGTTCTAGATCAGATAGTATTTTTGAACAAATACTGAAACGAAAATGCTGATTTGGTAAGGGTGACAATGCAGCATCACTATCGTAAAAAAACTTTTGCATGTTCATTCGTTACAAGTGTATTACTATTTTCTCTTTTTTTAAATGAATCTTATTATTAAACTTGACTATACTAACAAATTAACATACTTTGAGTCTTCTTGCGCGTAAAAATAAACTTTATTTGAGAATGAAATAATTAAAATATGTTACCAAAAAGGAAGTACTGTTCTTAATTTCCGATACGTTTAATCGGTTAATCGGTCGGAACGTCTTGCGATTAACCGATTAGAAATTTTGCCATTCCTAATACAGTGGAGTCTCGGTCAGTTATCCGGACACTTTTGTTCCCAAGTCTAATCGTCCTGATAGGTGAAGCGTCCGGATATCTGAAATGTGTCTACTGTTGTCAGTAATGATAATATTATAATTATACCTATTTACTGGCTATGAGAAAAATAGCAAGTTTATTGTCCCCCTCGACAGCAACTATTTCACGAGGCGAAGCCGAGGGAAATAGTTGCTGTCGAGGGGGACAATAAACATGCTATCGTCCGAATAGTCAGTAAATAGATATTTTATTATATCGAAGAAAACTTTATTTGTCTGCGATGCAAAATTTCTTGATGATAAACAAATTAGAGTTATCGGACTTTGAATTTAATTTAGCGATCGGATTACGTCAGAGGTGTTCCGAGTTTAAAAAGGATGGAAATCGAATACCGCCGGTGAATAGTTTCGATGACTATTCACCACAGATAGCACGGAAACTATTTCACGGTTGGATAGAAAAGCATGTTTATTCGTTGTAATTTTACATAGAAAATATTCACAGAGGTATACTAAATTTGATTATAACGGCCCCCGGTGTTAATACTGTCAACGTTTTCTATGCCTTTAAATAGCAACAGTTGTCCGTTGACATTTTTAAATACAAAGAACCCCGCTTTATATTGTTATATTGTCAGGAAATATTAACCAGACTATAAAAATAACCGAATCTAAGTTCATTGTGTCCAAGTGTGATATGTGCTCATTACGTTATATTTTTTAACTATCTATCTCTAGACACACCAATATCCACAAAAATTGATGATTTATTTAAAAAAAAAATATTTATTCTATTCTATTAAAAAGTCAATTTCATTGATAAATTTAATGAGAAAAATGTCTAAGTTTGCTTATTTAAGTTGTAACTTTGTCTCAAAGTAAGGTACCCTATTCTTAAAATGGGCCTCAAAAACCACAAGATATATTTGTCTGTGTCTGTGGAGGTACATTGCAGACATTTTCATTGAAATATGATGTATACTTTTTAAATTTAAGACAATCACTTTTTAGACCCCTATCCCACTTCTAAAATTATATACTTTAATTTATACTTATAGAACTAAAAAATCCCCATAAAACAAACATGGGACAGATATAGAGATGTATATCAAATTCAAAACAGATTGTTTTGAATTGACATTTATTTTTTTTCTATGAAAATATAACGTCAATGTGTCTCCATAGACACAGGAGTTCTAAGTATAAACTGGATTTTTCTTGTTCTAAAAATAGATCCCATACTGACTGATAAAAATAGGGTATCCTAATTTGAGGCAAAGTTACAACTCAAATGAGAAAATTCAAACTTTTTCTCAACAAATGGTTGTAGAGAGGACACCAATGAACCCCTTCAGATTTTTTCAGATTTTTAAATCTTCAAAATAAGTCTGTGCCTGCGCAGTTCGACAGCTGTTCTGAGTGATTAAAAAGGCATTGCCCTGTTCTTGTATGCATACTTTTCAAACAAAATGACACGTAGGACTTCATATTTATTGTTTTTGGCAACATTTTTGGTCAGTTTTGGGCAGAAACAAGCCAGTTCAAGAAATGTTTACATTCTTATCCTCAAATGTACAAGATGGCCGCACATCCCCCTTAAACGGGGTATCATCAATTTTAACCGTCCGGTTTACGGGTTAAATGAAGCAAAACTTATAGTTAAACAGTGTTTTGTTGTAAAATTAGACCGTCCGGATCCGGATGGCGGAACGCCGGATAAATGAGACAAAATAACGTATAAAAAACTGTCCCCCAATAAAATCGTCAGTAAACTAAAGCGTCCGGATATCTGGCGTCTGAAGCACCACTGTGTGTGTATATATATATATATATATATATATATATATATATATATATATATATATCTTTGTATTATGTCCGTGTTTGTCTCTCTTTTTCTGTGACTTGCTCTCATTCTGACATCATTCTTGTCATTTCAGATACGATTAAAACACTCACAGCTAAAAACACATGGAATAGCATTGGATGTAAGTATAACAATCAATGTTTATAACATGCAACACATTGATTCTCTGTTCATTCGTTGCTACTCTCTATTGTATTATTTTCTATTGGAAGGCAGTATGTTTGGATGTTAATTGGATAGGACAGATGATATTGGCTATTGTATTATATTAATCTCATGTAGTTGAAGAGCTATGTATGAATATATAGGAACATACTAGTATTCAAATTTATTTGAAATCTCAAAAAAAAAAATCTAGTTTTGGTCTGATATTTCTAAATGTTTTATGATTATTCAATCAATTTCTTCTTTTCAGGTAGAGATTATATTTGTCCAATAAAATGCTGGAAATCTAGATTCTTCTTACTAGCCTTTATCATTTTAGTCTGTCATTAATAAATTTATTTTTAAATAACCTCATTTTAACGGCATTAATGGTGAATCTACATTATTCCTTTCATACAAAGACGAGCAGTGAATACTAATTTAGGGGTTTCTGTATATTTCCAGCGTCAGTTCTCAATAAGCTGAAGGAGACGGCTAGTAAGTTATTAGACCTTATTTTCCTTTTCTCAATTTTAAATAACACATAACTCCATTTCTATAACATTTTTGTACAAATAGGAAACGTAATGGTCAAAGGAAGTTAATCCAGAGGTTTAACTATGTTGTAATTTTACAATGTGCTTTCTAATTTTACAATCCACAATTATGAATGAAACAAGCATTAATAATAATTTAATGACATTTACCCTAAAATACAGTTAAACACAGTTAAACAAAAAATGTGTTGGCATGTATCAATCTTTCTTTAATAAAGATATATATATATATATATATATATATATATATATATATATATATATATATATATATATATATATATATATATAAATGCAATAATAAAGTTAAAATCATTTTTTTATCTATTGTGAATCCGATTATTTATTATATGTATATGTCATGCATGTGCCTTTATATACTTTTACTTTTTATGTATAGACAAGGCTGCAACTGGTTTCAACAAAGTGACAGGTAATGTTATTATTAGGTTTTCATATTACTGTAACTTTGATTTTAATCAACAAAAAGAATTAACTGCTAGCTAACGAGGGCTTAAATCTAAATTGTCATCAACTTACCATTTCCAGAATTATATTCTTTGCGTATTTCTTATTTCCATAGGTCAAATTGGATCTAAAACAAAGGAATGGGCCAACAAAGTTGGAAGTCAGTTCACGTACTCTCTCTCTCTCTCTCTCTCTCTCTCTCTCTCTCTCTCTCTCTCTCTCTCTCTGTGTTTACTTACATATATAAACAATTCATGACTTTCAGATTGGTTTAAGGACGTCTTCAAGATCGGAAGACGTAAGCGGGCCGCGGCTCTGTCATGTGATCTTTGTGCCACCATAGCCAAGGGCTCTAGTGAGGACCAACTCAACGCCGGTAATTATGGATCTGCTCGCTATTTCTCTGCCCCTCGCTCTCTGTCTCCTTCTATATTTCTATAGCTCTCTTTGCCCTGCCTCTGGGTCTCTGTTCGTCGCTTTCCTTTATTTTCTCTTTTTCTCCCTCTCTCTCTTTCTTGGTTATTTAAAATGTTATTCATGTACGCATCTTTTATTCACTCTACCTTTGTACAATATCGTCCTGTCTGCAGTATGTGGCACCGAGGTCATCGCAGAGATCGCCGTCCTGACCCAGTCCCTGGATAAGATGCTGACGCTGATGAGTTCTATATCGACTGATACTCTTGTCACAGAGGTACATTTTTATATAACACAATGCAGGAACTGAAACTATTTCTGTCGTGGAAGCTGATTTTTCAAAGTTATCCAGCATACTTTCTTGTACGTCTTTATGCATCTGCGTTGAGTGACTGCATGAAGACATGCATGATTCTCTGGTCCTCTCCAAAAGAACGATATAAATATTACTGAAGCAATCTTTCTTTGCTCTTAGAAATTGTATTACGTGCTCTCTACAAAATATACTTTGGTTAGATGAAAAATTTTCAAATTGAGTTTAATTATCAATTCAAGACTTTCGTTCGTCTGGCCAAAAGTTAATCTCATAGCTTAACAAAATAAATCATTGAACAAAAGTTATACATCCCATGCTGTAGGGTACGTACATGCAAGACCTCTACGCCTGTCACGGACGTCTATTTAATTTTCACAATGTAGGTTAATACGGACCAAAGCAAGGCCAAGTTCAGTAGCGGCCCCTCCGGAGAGTTCCAGGTGCTGACCCCGATCACCTCGGTCCTCTACACGGTTAACGGGACCACGACCACAGTACCAGGCACTGATAAAGCCGTCAACATTATGAAGACCAGCGACATCGCTGACGAAGTCCTCTCACTCATCAATAATGACTATTTCTAATCTGTATGACGTCACATATTAATACGACGTCATATGAGCAATTAGATATGACGTCATGATAGCTTATTAATCATTCTGTAATTATCCTGATTCTGTTAATTTGGAACATGAGTTTATTTGTTTGTTTAAAATAAAATTTTGTCTAAATCAACATTTTTTCTATAAGTATTTATTGTCAGATTTCTTTATAGGATTACAGGTTTTCATGCAATCATAACTATAATTTTATCAATATCGTGCCGTCATGTGTTTCCGATAGTCATGTGTTTCCGATAGTCTATTTTGGTCGCGTGAGTTTTCTCCAAAATGACGTCATTTTCCTAATTACTTAGGACACGGGACTAACGAAATCTCCTCTCGTCAATGTACATATATATTATCAAAGTAATGCTGTGTGAAATGGTAAAATCACACAATTACTCAATGGACTCATAGGAAACTAATTTTTACTATTACTTTAATTTAAGTCACTAAAATTGCCCAATATCCCAACTATGATATCACAGTATCTAAAATTACTCATTGTCCCGTAAAATAGACCTATGATGATGTATTTACATGCTAAAATTATCATATGATTTTGTAAAGTTTTTCTTAGTTTGCAATCCAAGGAGCTCTGTGAATTAAGCTTCTTCTGAAATAAAAACTTTATTGATAATCATACAAATGACGGTATTGTAATAATCATTAGTGATAAAATGAAGTTATGGGGAAAATTTAATAATTGTACAATATACGTTGAAATAAAAGGCTTAGAAAACAATTGAAAATAATATAGAATATATTCAAAAGGTCATATCACATTTATGTTAAGTATTATTGAAAAAAAAAATGTAGATGAATTATACTATCGGAAACACATGACGCACATTTTCATTGGTCAAATGCGGCATCCAGTTTATTTAAATCTAGAAATTGCATATAATGACGACTAATTTTGATTTTGTATGGGCGATTTTCAATGCTATGTCTGAGGTTAAAAATGATTTAGTTTCAAAATTATTAACTAAAAGGACAGTCATTAGAGGCAGCGTTTAGCGATAGACTATCGGAAACCCATGACGCCACAGGTACTGTACCTGTTATTGGCTAAAACCATTTATCGGCTGAACTAAGAGTTCGGGTTTATAGCACACGACTATCCGAGATTTTTAAAGAAAAGTAAGTTTGCTTTAAAACTTTCTTGAATATGTCTTAAAAGTAAGCTTAAGCGATCATTATTTACATGTTGATTTACATCTTTACACTTTCAGCAGTGGGAAGTGACGTAATAAGTTAAAAATAGAATATGACCTCTTTGTGATACGTTATTATATCCCTTCTTTGATTTGACATATGATAACAATGCATATAATTATTATAAACAAAAGGAATTCACTAAATTTTGAGAGATTCATGGCGCAGTTGAACGCCTGAATGAAAAATAAAGTATTGAATAGTCTACGATTTTGTGTATTGTCGGATGTCAATAAATGAATAATTTTATGAGTTTTGTTTATGTATCATAACCCCGACGACTTTTAGTCTGACCCCACAGGGGGCATAATTCAAATTACATTTTGCAGAGTATTGAATCAACATGTACAGGGGTTTTACTATGTTACTATCACGAAGCCGATAACTGGTACAGTGAATCGTAAAAACTCGGTTAATTCGGGCGTGCTAAAAAGCACAAAAACAAGATGTTTTATAGTCTAAATAATGATATAACCTAACAGATGGATTAACGAGGAAATCATCATTAAAAGCATGTCATGTTTTATCCAAAATTATCAAGAAATAAAGAAAATACGAAAAGAAAACGGTAAATTTTAGCCGATAACTGGTACAGTACAGTATATTTAAAAACGATATTTAAAGCAATGAATTATAGAAATAAATAAATAAATTTAATACTATACTCTGTCCCGAGTTTTTGCTTAGGTTAGAGTTTTGATGATTTTTAATAAAAATACACATACCTGTCAAAGAAATACAATTGAAATCGATAAAAGGGAAAATATCTATCTTCATTAACACATTTTCATTTTTCACTCATAAATATTCACAGGAACGAAAACAAATTTCTTACGGAGATTTATAATGAGAAATGTTTACATCTTTTCTCCATTCGGAGTTACTCAGAATACCTCGCACATTTTTTTAACGTCATCATTCGGGCTATTTCATGGCAGATGCAATGCAACATCCCCGTAGACTTTCTATTTTGGGTTGTGTATTGAAACCTGAAGCGGTAGAGGGGGCGTTCCAAAACAGATAATCTGGACATTTTACATATTAGTGGATGAACGTAGTTTGAGCACAGAGGTATTTATGATTATCGAAATATCAAGCGAAAAGAAGTGGAAGGAAAAACTCGGGACAGAGTATAGAATTTAATTAATGCTAGTTGCGTTGACAAACTGAAATGGTATTTATACAATCATATAACTTTAAACGATTATAAAATGCACAACTATATGAAATATGTTGTTGATAATAAACAGTTATATTAAGGATATGAGGGAGGCAGATGTTTGATTAGCAAGAAGAATATTCATAAGTGCATAACAATAGATTATAACCCTAACCCTAACAATAGGTTATATTCAACGCATTAAATCATGTTTTAGATATGTCACTGACGTAACTCGTTGCTACATGTTATAAACGGTAGAAGTTTAAATTTGAAAAAAAAGAGAAAAAAGTACGACCAAAGGGAATATTTGATTCTGAATCTTATGTAGAGGTTATACAGTGTATAATGTCACTATTACAAAGTAAAGCATTTACTTCTTAAGAACTACGTATCAACACCATGTATCCTTATTTCATCTTAAGGTACATGTACCCATTTCTAAGCACGATAGAACAAATATAACTGTAGATTTCAACTTATATTAGTAGGATTCACGGTGTGACATTCGAGCCAACTGGAATATGAACTAAAGATAACTCGTACCCTTGTACCCTCAAATTTCAAGAAGAAAAAAGTAAAAAATAAATTTAAATTGAATCCATTTACATCTTCGATTACTATCAGCCTTCATTTAAAAACTCCCAAAACAACATTTTAAGGTAACGATTAAAATCATTTTATTTTCATTGGATACTTTGTATAAAAACACAAGGAAGTAAACTAAGATTAAAACCACATTTCCTCTCCGGATTTTTGCCATTTTGAAAGCAAAGGAAACAACATGTAAGGTGTCTGCCATGATGTACCTTGTTGTAATGATATCCTCCTGCAGCTTGTTTCAGCCAGGCAGTGCCAGAACAGGTAATGCAAATTTATATATGTAATGTTTGTTTCGATAAAAAAAAAGGTAATGCTGTTTACAGGGGTTTTTTTCGCCATTGTACACTTGCAAACGAATTTTCCCCGTCTTGAATTCGTCCAAATAAAGTTGTGTAAGAAAAGAGATAATTAAGTGTTAAATTCGCCCGCTGACCAGAAGGGCAAAAGGGGTAAAAAAACAAAAGGGGGGGGGGGGGGCGAATATTTAGCCTTTTGTCATGTTGTAAATTTTGAATTTACTGGGTGGGTGTAAATACAAAATTTACAACATGACAGAGTTACCATCTTTCTTTTATGAGAATGTAGACAAGCATTTAGCCGTGTTAATTTTCATTATTATAATAATTGTTTTTGTAATGATTTTCTGTTCAAGGAAAAGACACAGAGAAAAAACTTTTTATTTTGAGGTTACATCTAGTGGCACGTGTCACTATACCAGTGGTTTATTTACCATCGTGTCCTACTTATTGGACAATTACTGACCCCACAGTTAAGGATATTTCTCTCTCTCTTTTTGCAAAGTGATTGTAATTTGGGAAAATTTTGAAATTACAAACAAATTGACTTCTAAAACTCTAAAAATATTTCTTTGCTACAATATTTCTCACTTAAAATATCATTCATCAACCTTTCTGTGCATATGTTTTGTTAGGCCATCAAATAATGTTCACACCTCTCAATTCCTTCCATAATATTGAGATTATATAAGTATTGCAATTTTATCACCTCCCCCCCCCCCCTTTTAACATACATTTACTATTTTTTTCCCCTAAGTTTTCCTTACCCCCTTTCTTCAGACTTTGTCGCAATACTTGCATTTTTATGTGAACTCTATCTATGGTTGAAATACAAGGCTCCTTTTTATTTTTGAATGAAAGTGTGTGTGTTATCGACTCTTTATTTAGTTAAATTTCAGTATATGAGTCTCCATTGGACAAGATCGCGTCACAATCCAACGCTTATTCATCCGCATCCTAATGTTTTCTGTAATCTCAAAGACTGTTCGAATTCAATTTTAATTTTCAGGCTTTGGAGTCTAAAGCCATTTAGAGAAGGGTGGAGTTGTCATGTTGTAAATTTTGTATTCACACCCACCCAGTAAATTTAGAACTTTTAAAGCTACTTACATACAATCTTTGCTCTTCATTTTATATCGTCATGAAGTTAAAGCATTTATAGCTTTTGTATTGAATTCAATATTAAAATCATTTTCTAGCAATAAGTATTCTTTTACTTTATAGGACTTGAACTGGGTATAAAAATTATGTTATTTATTTTTCTTTAGTACATTCTTACATGTAGGATATCTATTGCATAATAAATGTGGTTAAATTAACAAAGTAATCTAATAGAAAAACTGCTTGTTTGGCGTGTCCCCTTTTTCGGTAATGTGTAAATTTAGTTTTTTTTTAATTTATCGGAATGGGGTTTCTTACCTTCCCAGTTAACAAAAATGATACTAATTGAGTAATCCCACATGTCTGTGTTCTTTCTCAAATTCTGTCATTATCAGGTTAATCGTATAGATCGTTTAACGAGATTAAACATTTATCATGAACATCGTTTATCCTTTACTATCATGTATCAATCCTATAGTATCGTGTGTGTGTGTGTGTGTGTGTGTGTGTGTGTGTGTGTGTGTGTGTGCTGTTCTATCGTACATTAATCCAATCCTAATGTGCGTGAATCCTATACTATCGTTTATCTTGTAAAAAATAACATTGCAGGCACTGTATCGATCTCTTTACATGGATTTCTTACAATTTTGATCATACCGTATTTATTTATATCATGTAAGTAACTTCTATCTTTTCGAATTTTATGTCGTTTTCGCCATCAAATTTATTGCACACAGAATTTGCATTGATATTTTGCGTATTATTTATTATTTAATTTAAGTGAATCCTAACTGTACACCAAATCTAGAATTATTTGTATTACTGAAAACACTTGGTTGATGCGTATATTTTTATTTTTCGTCCTATGAAATCATACTTGTGTGGCAAAACTGGACTATGTTCATTACATGTATACTTGATAGCAAAAATATTTTTGTTTAAATTAGTTTCGTTGTCATTAATATCTTCAAGGTTCTGAAATAACTAAAAATTACACTAAGCATAGTCATTAAAATATTTTTAACGAAAAATCGGGTTATTGAAATGGTGAAAATGGTAGGCAGGCGGGCGGCTGCAAAAAGGGTACCCTTATTATATGGATAACTCCTCCTACAATTTTCAAGATAGGAAGTTGTTCTTTTGCAGATTAATTATACATATACATGTATCATAGGAGTGCATATTGCTAAGATTTTGATATCTGATAATTTATGAAAAAAACATCTCTTAAACTTTGTAATTTTTTGGCAAAATATTGCATATAGGGTACCCCCATTTCTATAGATACGTAGTGTTCATCAATTCAGGGTTGACAAATAGATTATGGGTCCTGTTCACTGAAAAGAAAACCCGGTTTTCTGTCACATTGACAGCTTTTCTCTTGTTATTTTGTTTTACCGGTGAGCAGAATTTACTAATGTATCTAATTGTAAACAACGCTTGTTAAGCCCCCGTATTTTGAAACCTTGAAAACAACTACGTTTTCATTGGCTGATTGGTTTCAGTTAACCCAATGTAACAGATGAAATCACATTGATTATCTTCTGTTGTTCAGTAAACTATAAAAGAACAGTCTTGTCTATTTGCAGAACACTCAAGCAAACGCCCCTCTGCTTGGTCACTTTCACTTTATTGTGAAGTCGTACTTATGATAAGTTGAAAATTAAACTATATTTCTAATACCTTTAAACAGTTTAATTGTATCTAAAATGGTATAAGTAAATAAAATATCAATTTTGAATTGATTATTTAGATTTGGAGTGAAAGTAATAATATTTTTGACAACGTTCATATTCTAGAATCCAAACACTAAACATGCTTTGTGTATGAAACATGACGTCACAATGTAGATTAAGCACGCGAGTTTTTAAAGTTTAACTTTGGATCCTTTTGAGTGTTTCATATGAATTTTATAATAGAAATTGCACAAACCAAACTATCATAAAATCCTACCTCGAGAGTAACAGCCTCGCCCAGTGTTCACGGTTCTCTGAGATTTCTTATACAAATGGTGAAGCGGGAAACTAAGACCCTTCTTATTTATCCCGTCTGGGACAGGTCGAAGGTACCCATCATACAAAGGCATGTAGAAGTATGGTCCACCATAAACAGTGATGATTAAAGTGCCTATTGTGCACTGAAGTACCATCATTTCACTGTAGTTCACAATTACTCGTTCAAGAAAGTGTACATCAATGAGGATACAAAAGAGGAAGTGGAGATCCACACCAACTTGATTGAAGGGGCCTGGAAGCACGCTAAGGACCACTTTCGCAGGATATCTGGTACAAATAATTCCCGATTTGAGGGCCATCTTTGTGAAATTATGTGGAAAAAAAATGAAAAATATAAACGAAGACAAAAGGCATGAAGGAAAAAATGCTTTAGAAAGTCTTCGCAAAGAAAAATTACAAGGACACATGATAAGGTCACGTGCTCATTGGATAGAAGAAGGTGAAAAAACATTAAAATTATTTCTGTAATTTAGAATCCCGTAATTTTTAAAACAAAACCATTAAAAAAATTGAAGTGGAAGTTACAGGAATGGTATATGACCAATCAGAAATACTAGAATAAGTAAAAAGTTATTATGAAAATATATATACTTCTAATGATTCAAAATTAGTTAATGTAGATTTGGAGGATATTATTATAATTACAACTCGCCTAAGTTAGAAAAGCAATTGGCCAAAAGTTTAGATAAAGACATTGTGGAAGCAGAGGTGCTAACTGTATCAAAACATGTGAAAAACAAATCTCCTGGAAGCGATGGGTATACTGCTGAATTTTTAAAGTTTTTTTGGAATATCTAAAACATTTTGTTGTAAGATCAATTAACTGTATTTTTTTTAATAAGGAGCTTCCCATTTCACAAAGACTTGGCGTTGTTTCATGTTTACCAAAGGGTGATAAGCCTAGACAATTTCTAAAAATTGGCGACCAATTACTCTTTTGAATGTATTGTATTAAATTATTTCAGGAAGTGTAAGCTTGAGAATTAAGAATGTTTTAGACTATCTAATATCAGATACACAGTCTGGCTTTTTACAGGGTAGATACATAGGGGTAACACTAGATTTATCTATGAGATAAAGTCTTATACTATATTTAAAAATATTCCAGGTCTTTTAGTACTTATAGATTTTGAAACTTTGACTCAATGTCTTGGTCATTTATATACAAAGTTCTGAAGTATTTTGGCTTTGGAGACTATATTATCCAGTGAATAAAAATGTTGAACACAAACTTTAGAGCCACTACATTACAGAGTGGCTTTTTATCAAAACAATATGATATACAAAGGGGTTGTAGACAAGGGGACCCTGTTGCTCCTTATTTATTTATTCTCTGTACTGAAATCCTTGCAATACTGACAAAACAAAACAAGGACATAAAGGTTAATTATATATATAAAATACATGGTAACTGTCTTGAAATATAATAAGCAATATTTGGGCTCGGTTCGAAAACGTGAAGAGGGCTTGGCAGCTATATTTGGGCGAGGGTAAGAAAACGTGACAGAGGGCGAGGCTTGCCGAGCCCTCTTCACGTTTTCGACCCGAGCCCAAATATTGCTTATATTTCAAGACAGATATCGTGTATTTTGTTTATCCTGCAACGTAGTATCACATTTGACGCCTCATACGAGCTTTTTTCGACAAATTTTGCTGCATATCTGGAGTTGAAACCATGACGCCATAAGCATTGCGTAAACGAGGCAAGAAAGATGACGTCACAATGCATTTGAACGTCGGAGAAATGCACGAGGCTATATTGGGGCATTGACCGAATATAGCTTTGGTTTATTGGGTTACATTTATTCAGCCAATGCAAGGGGTAGTTGCAGGATAAATATAAATAACACAGAACACAAAATATCACAATATGCAGATGACACTTTAATAGTCCTTGATGGTTCACCCAAATCTCTTTTTGCAGCATTAGATACTACAGATTTTTAATCTAGTTTTTCTGGTTTGAAGATAAATACCTGTAAAATAAAAAAAATAATTTGAATTGGTTCCCACAAAATTTCTGACCAAGTTTATCATCATACAAGATGAAAGTTGGATTGTATTGGAATGCCTACATAAAGAAAACAATGCCTTTTGGCAAGATGTTCTCTATTATTTGTCATGTTATATTAATACTATTCATAACCATCCAACCATTAAAGACAAAATTTTAAATGTTCATGTATGGTATAATTCCAATATAAAAGTTGCCAACAAAACAATTTTTTATAACAATTTATAACAACGGGGTAAAAGTAGTGTAACCTCTATGATATATTATTATATATTGAAACATCAATTCTGAAATATTTGAAATTATTTTCTATTGATAGGACTTCTGTTTAAAGAATTCCAAATCCATGTATGCCAGTTTTCTTTTTACTTTCAGAAAAATGTACTAAAAAAATTTACAACTTATTGAATAAGAAAGAGGTTGTCCAAACTGCTATAAACAAATGGAAGACAGAACTAACCCCTTATAGTATTGATGATATTTTAGTAAATGATGTTTTTAAGGTTTGTTTTAAAACAACCAATGATTCATCTGTTCAATAGTTACAGTTTAGAATTTTACATAGAATTCTTCCAGTTGGGTATTATCTTAAAAAAATCTTATAATCTAATTAAAATCAAAGATTGTTTATGATCTGAGGGTATGTCATGATTTTGATCCAAAACCATTTGGGCAAGTTCAATGTCACTTGAAGGAAAGTGCAAAATTTGTGTTTGCTCTATATCTTCCTTATTGAAAAAAAAATTGACGCTCCCACTTCTCAGATTGCTTATTACTTGTGAAATATGTAAGAAATGTAATTATAGTTCTTTCATGGAAGATAACCCTCTATAGGTTGTTGTTGGATCTGTCTAGTACGTACCTTTGCTCTGTTGTAGAGATTTGTATTTTAAATGAATTGGGTACAATAAACTGATTTAATGATTTCCCCAAAATGTTGCTGATTTTCCAAAAGTTAATGATGGTTCCATGTTCCAACCCCATACTGTATTTAAGAGACCTAAGTTAATATGTATTTACATAATATTACATATTGTATGTTTTTACAGATTTACCATCCATTAAGACACTGAATGTTAGATTTTCGGACACCCAAAGCAACTGTGATCCTGTAATTCCTTATGATGGAGCTCCATTTTTGATTCTAGGGAAAATAATTCTTGAATGCCATCAAGGACCTGACAGAGACCAGAAGACAAATAAAAAGAAGCTTCAACGGTGTAAAAAAAAATGTGTGTATAAAATGTTACTGTTGCAATTTATGAACGAAAAAATCTCATCAAAAAATGTCCTCATTATTTAAGAATATATATAGAAATTGAAATGTGACCTTATCTTCAGTAGTTGTATAAATAACTGCAGATAAACATACTTTAGATTGAGTACTTAACCTAAATTTTTGAAAACTCCTATAGTTGGTCCCAAGATATTAATGCTGCACATTGGGACATTTTAAAAAAAAAATACACATACCTGCATTTGAAATAGATGAAAGAGAACATTTCCAAGATAACTTCATTCACACATTATCATTTTTCCCTAGTAAAAATTCACAGGAATTTAGAAAACATATTTCCTACGAAGATTTATAATGGGGAATGTTGACATCTTTTCTCCATTTGAAAGTCACTCTGAATACCTCACACAATTTTTCAATGTTATCATCCGGGTACCTTCATCATCTTAGCAATGGAAAATCCCTGTAAACTTTTCATTTTTAGCCGTGTATTGAAACCTGACAAGCTAGAAGGGGACAGTAAATAAATGTTTCAAAGGGGAAATCTTGGGATTTTTTTCTCACTATTGAATGAACATCGTCTGAACCAAGAGGTATTTATAAATATCAAAGAATAGAAGAAAATATGCGGCAAAAATATCCTGGGACAAACTATAGCTTATGTGATTAGTTCAATCAGATTCTGTGCGGTATTGTTGATAACTTATAAAATTATTTTTCAGTTTGATCATACAAAGTAAACCAAAGGAATTATGTGCAACCGAGTAAAAAGAAAGGCTGCCCTGACAAATTGAAAATCCGGCATGTGCTAAAGTTTCCTGGATACCAAGTATGTATCAAATTGAATTAATTATATAATATTACCAACTTAAGTCTTAATGTAAAATATGAATACCAACTTGAATATAAAATATGAATCATTATACTCTTCCTTGTTGTAGGTTAATTATATAAGTGCAGAATGAAATAAAGAAATGTAATAAGTATTTGAATTATGAAATGCATGCAGTGCCCATTTAAGAAATTGCATAAATGGACACATTTATGTATCTGTATTATAAACTTTTAATATTGAAATTTTATTCTTCTTAAACAGCTTGCAGAAAACCAGAATTATAAATACTACCGGAACCAAGTTGCAGCCAAACAGAAGGAGGATTCAAAATACAAAAATCATGATGTTATGTATAAACACAGGTTCTACGTTTCCTTTCCGGAAAAGGAGGATCATTGCAACCATCTAAAAGGAGAGGTATATAATTATATAAAAAATGAACTAACAATTTTTAGGTGGTATGGGACACTTGTTGATATTAATGTGGATAAAAGAACATTATAACCAAAATACTCTCGTTGGTTCAATAGAATCAAAAACTTGTTTTAAAGGATGACTACACTAAATGTCATATTTTGGATCCTTTTTCGGTCATAATTGTTACGTTTATGTTTTGCTCTATATTTCTTCAAGTCATTTTTTTAAAGAGTTTGGTCATGCAGTTCCAAATAGAACTTTATTGTCATAATAGTTTTAAACTGGGCCTTTTGTTTAGCTTGGACACTACCAAGGATGAAAAAACAAAAATCTGATTAAAGTTTTAAAGTACAAGTAATTTAAAAATGAAATGAAATCAGAATTCAATTTTTAACTGCCACATTTTTCCCATTCCTGGCTTTTCAGGAGGTTAAGTACCATTATGTGCAAATGGCCATGTACTTTAGTTAGATTTGTAATATTTATGTATGTGATTAATTAAAATAGTATATTTTACTATGGTTGCTAAGATATTGTTAAATGAATGAATATGACATACATTCAATTGTGCAAAACTGCTTGAAGAGCCCGGAGTGGCGAAAACGTTTGCAGTGAATATGATGAAATTATGACTCGATCATTATGTTTTGTTATTCAGGCCTCCTGTACACTACAGTCAATGGATGGAAGACTATCTGACTACATAAAGAAGGTTGTTATGGAGCATGGTGTGACGAGTACTTTAAAAATGAAGTTGTTGCGGTCTACTTGAAGGAGTTTATTTTTAAAGATACCCCTTTGCCACCCAAATATAACAAAAGATTTTGGCCTTCATTAAAAGACATATACAACCATATGGGAAGTCAGATGTTGAAATTGACGGACAGCTGTATTGATCAGGTGCATTTAGTTACAATAATGTAAAGTTATGTGATGATGTGTATGTCAGCATTCATAATTATTATTTCTGAATTTCTGATTCTACATATAAACTAGATGCTGTCATTAGACAGTAATACCCGCACCAAGTGTTAGCCTCTAAATAACACTCTCTTGTACCAGTTTTAGTCAAAAAGAAGGCCACATGCAATTTCCGGTACTTTTTAAAAGTTATAATTTTCATAAATGATGAGTTCACATCCAATAATACACATATTGCCTTTATGTACAATTGGGGTTGATCTGTTTGCATCTGTTTGTGATCTTCATATTATTTCCATTAAAAACCCGTTTTTAAATATGACACAAGCAAACATTCTTAGGACTTTATATTTGTATTTGTGCCCTCATGCAAAAAAAAAATATGATAAAATAAAAAAAAATCCCTACCTACCTAACCTAATTTTTTCATCAGTGTTACCCTAAACACACAATATTTTTTCTTAGGCCTAACTGTTAGGTAACATTATTTTGGGGGAAAATATTATATTTTATACACTTTATTTAATGTTTCGTTCAATAAGGAGTACATCACAATGTGGGTGTCCCATACCACCTTAAAGCTGAAAATTGTGCTTTACATGGTTAATTACCTAATAAAATTGTGCAAGGGGTTTTAAAGAATAAAGTTATGAAAATACATGCAATATGTTACAATTAAATGATCTTTGTCTGAAGTTACGTACACAACACAGGTCTACAGGTTGCATTAGCGGGTACTAGTTTTACCCAGCTCTGTGGTTTGATGAGTATCACATGGTGTACATGCATGTGTGTTTTCGATATGCAGAATAGGATTAATTAACACGAATAAACGTTTCTTTTGTGGTGATCAGCTAAAGGAATTCATATTGTGCTAATTGGATTATCATTATGATGTTGACCAATATAGGTAAGTATAATACATGTAATAGAGCAATATTATGAGACACCGGCCGGTATACAAAACAGTTAAGTTTTACTTTCACTTTCTAAAATGTGATCTCCCTTTGCCTGCATACTGTATCATCATCTTTATTTAAATAAGCTTATCTACAGTTTCTGTCATTTTAATTGCAGAATTTTTTTATTTTTTCATTTGTCAGACTTACACTATTGAGTTGACTCCATATTGACCCTATTTTGTATTAAATTTGGGTATTAAATATCATGTTTATATGAGTTATAATAGGGAGGAAGGGGAAGGGGCCTTAACCGTTCCCAATCCCCAGGATGTGTGGATTAGATATACATTTCTAGTGAGAATGAAGGCATGCTGCAGCTTTTTTTTTCATTATACCCCCTACCCCATCATCATACACCAGTAATAGAAAAAGAGTTCATGACTAATTTTCTTTTATTTTAAATTGCTTATTCTTTTTTGTCAAGAGATATGTGGTATGTCAAGATTTATGACTCATGAAAATTTGTGCATTTAAATCCTGATTGTTAACATACATGTATAATTATATATAAAAAAAAAATACATGTGATATTATACTAGGGATCATGCAATCAATTGCAGAATTGCCAATCGGTTATTTATAACTCATTTTAACTGATTAATTTGTTAACCATTTTGAAAATGAAGACATTTCTAAATACATGTATAACATATTATCAATAGATTGATTTTATAACTATTTAGGGCCCCACTCTGCAGATGCCCTATAGTGATCATTCTGTCCAATTCTGCTGATCATGTCAAGATACATTAGATACAGTTAAGACAAATTGGCCCCTGCCCCTTGGGTTATTCCCCCACCCCCTGGAGTTGTTTGTAATGCCCCCTTTGAAATGCCCAGTGACTTTCCAGAGTTGAAACTAATCAAGTATTAATCTATCTTATTCATATGTAGTGTAATTCCTAGCCCTAGCCCAATGATGACCCTGCTTTGTTTTTTACAGCAAGCTCTAGGTTTTTGTTGACTGACTTTACAATTTCTACAATTACATATAACATTTTGTTTATCGTTAAGATTAAAAAGCAATTTCCAAAATCTCTCTATGTACATCTGATATCATACAGAAAAATACCAATCAAGAAATGATTTTGCTACTGTAAAAATGTGAGAAGAGATTCTGAATCTCCCCACCCCCCGAAAACATGAATAGTTAAATATTTTTAAAATATCCTCAAAATCATCAAAATCCCCACTCCTAAACCATATACATGTATACTTTTGTTTCTTCAACCATGACCATGTCAAGGCAAATCTTTTTGTGGTATTAGTAGGTCATGGCCTCTTGGGGTCACCTTCACCCCACCCTCAGAAATGATCAGATAACTTGTGATCCCCACCCCTAAAGTATAATTTTATATATTCTTCCTCCTTATGCATCTTATGGTACGTTATTTCAATCACAAGATATAAGAGGTGGTCCAGGAATAAGGTTTTTTTTATGGGATGGAACATCATTTTGCAGATAGTATTGACCCTCAGAATCAAATTTATATTTCTAAAACCTTATTGCATATCTATAGCTCACCCTTGTTATATCCCTATAAATGATGTGGCTATTCATTAAATCATGAGAGGAGTTCTGGGAAGTAGGTTTTTTCAGGAGTGATAAACGTCAATTTTCAGCTACTATTTGACTCCCTGGATGAAATTTAAATTTTTAAAACCTTATTGCATGACTATATGACAGCCCCTATCATACCCCAAGATATGATGTGGCTATTCATTAAACCATGAGAGGAGTTCTGGGAAGTAGGTTTTTTTAGGAGTGATAAACGTCAATTTTCAGCTACTATTTGACTCCCTGAATGAAATTTAAATTTTTAAAACCTTATTGCACATCTATAGGACAGTCCCTATCATATCTCAAGAGATGACATAGCTACTGCATAAATTGTAAGAGAAGTTCTGGGAACCATATTTTTTTTGCAAAAAAACGTCATTTTTTGATGCCCACAGACCCCCGTGATAAAAACAAAAATTCTGAAACATGATTACATGTCAACATGACACCCCGAAGCATATCCTATTAGATCATTAGGCTACTGCAAAAAGAAATTGACGTTTTTTGAAACCAGACTTTTTGTAAAAAAAAAACACGTCATTTTTTAGCCATTTAATGACCCCCCAGGACAAAATTGAAATTTCCGAAACCTTATTGCGCATCTATAAGACACCCCAAAACATATTCCAAGAGATGATTTGTCTACTGTTAAAAATATAAAAGGAGTTCGAGGAAGAAGGTTTTTTGTCAAAAAAACGTCATTTTTTACCAATTATTTGACCCCCAGGACTACCAGAGAATTTTTGAAACCTGTTTACAAAACAACATGACACCCCAAATCATACTCCAAGAGTTCAGTTTGCTGGTTTATAAGATGTAAGAGCAGTTTGAGAAAGTAAAACGTGACAGACGGACGGACGGACGGACAGACGGAACAGGGTAACAACAATATACCCGAACTTTCTTTAGAAAGTGCGGGTATAAAAATGAGAATGAAGTATCTGTATAATTGAAAATTTGAAAATTTGACCCTCCCTGCATATTTGGCCCTTCTATGCGGCCCCGAGGGTTGTAAAGCCAAGAGTTTCACAATTCAGATTCCTTACTATAGATATGCTTTTTACCAAAACTGGTAACAATTGGCCTTGTGTTGACAAAGCATGACGACAACGGCATTAAAACCAATGGCAGTGGGTCACCTGAGTGAATTAATAAATTGATCTTACCTGACTCTTCATTCTTGGTTCTTATATAAAACTTGTCATCTGGATGATATGAGTTCTCTTTTGTAACCATTTCCTGAATATAATCGAAGTAATAAGATCCATTATGATAAAAATAATAAGCAAATATGACTTCTGCAAAATATTTCATTTGTTTATCATAATGATTTTGATATCCCTGAAGACTCTGTAAGGGTGGTGCAAATATAATGCAATAAATCTTAAAAAATTTTCTATACTCCTATACATATTTGAGATAAACTAAATGCATGGTTATATAGGCCAAAATAAAAGTATTGTTTGTTTGGACTTGCCTCCTGCTTCATTGAAATTCTCCCCGCTGATAAAATTTATTTTGCAAGAAATTAAAGAACTATTTTTTCATATGGAGATTTTTAATTTTTACAATTTTTAAGTAGTTAAACTTCAAGTTTGAAAAAAAAAAAGAAATTCCACAACCCCCCCCCCCCTCCCTCCAGGGTCTCGAAATCCCCAGGCGGCAATTCCAAACATTTTTTAAGGACGGCCTTGAGATCATGTCCATGAAGTCCACTACTTAATTGTGAAATTCATGGTCCCTTTGACAGAGGTTCAGGCCCCAAGTATGGACCAGTATGGCAACATAGTGACAATGTATTGATTTAATAATATTATTTTCTGTACTATCACAGTCGGGGGAGATAAACTCATGTATTGTTATTATTTTCATAATGTCCTGATGTTAAATTGTGAAATTCCAGAGTCCGTAATTGAATAACCTGATGAGAATTCATTGTTGGATGAAGATTTTACCATTCGACGCACAGGTTGCAGGAACAAGTTTTTATATGTTCACCAAACAAAGTGGCAACAGGAACTATTGAGACGTTATGGAAATGAGATTTTCCTCTTGGACGCCACATACAGAACTACACGATAATCTTTGCCCCTGTACTTTCTTTGTGTAACTACCAATGTCAACTATATGACTGTTATTACATTTATTGTGGAGTCGGAAGATACACCTTCTATACAAGAAGCTTTGTCAATTTTAAAAGCATGGAATCTTGCATGGAGACCAGCATATTTTATGTGTGATTATGCCAATGAAGAAATTAATGCCATTGAAACTGTGTTTCCAGGTATGTAAACTACAAACTCTTCTAACTGAATATATCTTCGATTTCACTGTATTATATATCATTTTCATTGATGACGTCACAAGCATGTTTAAGGGAGACGATCAATGTCAGGAGACAAATCATTGTAATGCAGTGTAAACAATGCCGAAATAAGAGTTATTTAATACAGATACCAAAGATTTAGACGAGTGTCAGTTGGGATATAATCAGGATAATACAGGCATGGACATTTTTTTTGTTTTATCAGCGAGTGTTATAAGGTAAGCAGATAAACATTTATATGGCTTGACCGGCCTTTCCTCTGTAAGTGTGTTCAAAAGAGGCAAAAGTGTAACACTACTTCGAATATTATGAAACATGAATTTAGCAAATATCAGAAGCATATGACCTAAAATACTTAAAAAGTGCTGCTAGTGTGATAATGTGTTATTTTACTAGTTATAAACTGTAAATAAAATTAACAAATAAAATATTGTAATATCGGGTAAATAGTTGGAAATAAATTTAAAAGTTAAACTATACACTGTACATGTAGTACATTTACATACTACTAATTTCACTAAGCATGAAGTTACTAATTGATTATTTGAGTTATCTTTCTTAGCTTATTTTAATATTCATTAGGACCAGTTTTAGATAAGAACTAGTTTAGAGGTCAGTGACATTCTATTGGTCATAACATTCTATTGGTCATAACAAGTATTCTTGATTTCTATTGGTAATTATAGGGTCAAATTCCTAGAGAGTTCAGTCTGTATTTTTATATCATTAAATTCAACTCTAGCATTCAGAGAGTGAAGGTCTTGGTTTGATATATTTGAATTTATTTCATTGGAGACTATGATGACCTTGGAAAGTAAGTTCTTTTATTAATATTTCCATTAACATTTGCTTGTGAGAGAATGAAAGGTTGTGTGCAAGTGATTGATTTATCATTTATGAAGTATAGATATTTAAAAGTATGTGAGAAATAAATAAGCAAATGATGATATAAAGAATATCAAGTTGTTTTAATTAATTACACTGAGCTACAGCAATTAATAATTAAGTGTTATATAGATTTAATATAAATCTGACCGATATATATATTTATATATATCATTGTACACAGAGATTGAACAAGTGCCTTATTGTATATACAGGTCAGAGCCAATGCTATATAGACTGTTGATTATCTAATAGATAGTAATCGACACTTGAATCCACAATTCGGTAAGTATTGTATATTTTGTGTTTATAGAGAATTTGATATATATTCAACTATTTATAATTTGGGTAATACGAGTTATTTCCCTTTTAAGAGTACAATTCATGTTGGCTATCAGTGTAATATTTTAGATTTTAATGCTTGATAATAAAAACGTCCGTATATATTAATTGCAAATGTGATAAAGTATGTCTTATTGTTATTTAATATTGATTATGTTGTATATATTTTACAGGGTGATAAATAAATATAAAATATCACAAACTAACCCACAAAGACTGTGTTTTGTGTATTGGAACAACCAAATCCACGGTTACACTAGAATCCTTTGCTGCGTTGTTTTAGATGAATATTACGTAGTATTTTCCATGTAATCGAAGAAATTGAGAAGGTGTGCGATAAATAATGACACTATTTATTTTATGCGATTAACAATAGGATTCTTGCAATAATACTTACAAACATGAACAAAGGGATCAAATTATTGTATTATGCATACATATGAACTTCGGGGTAGTGTTACACTTTTTTATTTTTTGTTAAGGTAAAATAGTGGTCTATTTTTAACTGTCACGTAATACCATGGCACGACAGCTTCAAAGAGCGACTCGATTCCGAAGTAGAAATTTTATTCCTTAGTAAACACATTTACTTGATTTTAATGTTCAGCATTTTTTTCATAAAAATAAACGATTTTTAAAATGACCATAATTTGGACGATCATTAAAGTCGGGGTTGCCTTAACCTACCCGCGAACAAATTGAGACAACATATATTACCGAACTTCCATTTCAATAAGATTAGAAAAATACTTGAAACACCACACAAAACCCGCACTAAGGAAACATCTAATGTAAAGAAAATAGTGTTTCTTTGAAACTCATCAGTTGGAGGTTGGCGAAGATATCCATAGGCTGGAAATTATTAATGTGTCCCAGGTATCGGAAAACATTCCTTGAATATCCTTGATAATTACTATGTACATCGAACATATAAATGTTTGCCTCATATATTTAGTTATGAATATCATATACTCTATTTACTTCAACTTTATTCTGTATGTTCACTAGATGAACAGAGTGAAATTGGTGTTGACCACACCTTTCGACCGGCAATTGACAGTCAATAAACAAATTTCAAACGATGATTTGAAAGAACTTGAGGCGGAAGTAGAAAGTGCAAGGGGGTATGAGCATGTGCGTCTTCACAAGGCAAGTGTCCGATTCGCTTCTTCTGCTACGCGAACACATTCGGTGTAAATATATATACTAAAATATCCCCAAACATTTTACTCGTCTCTGAACCACCGATCATCAGCTCCATACAGTGACGTATAAAAATGACTGCTCTTGATCCGCTTTCCGGGTAAGCCTACAGGTTGTTTAATAGGAGAAAGTTTAGGGCAAGTAAAACAACAATTATTAACAGTAGTAAACTAAATGAAGATTTTTTTTAATGGATTACATTTACTTGCAATTGTGGTATGATATGCACTGTAGCTTTATGTTTACTATAACCCAAATTTTTAAGTATGTATGTTTAGTCACAAGTATACACTTTCGAAAAATACCGCAATTTCGACAGTCACGATTAACTCCGTGAATTTTTCATTTTCTGATAAGTTCAGTGTTGTTTTGTCCGTGCACATATAATTAGTCTCTCTGAGCCAGCAGCCAATCAGCGGTAAGCTGAATCCTCCAATAAAAAAAGTATGTGGTTAAGGTGTGGGTATTGTTTATGCATGATAGCTGATAGAATTGAATTCGACGTCACCCAAATCGGTTCTAATAATAAAGCCGACATGAATTCGTTAAAGGTTTTGATCGCCATATTATTTTGGATTGCCTTTCAACTGCTACTGGGTTATATTTTCCAGTTGAGAAAGTTCGGTCGGTTTCTTTCCACCAATATTTTCCACTTACATTACAAATGAAAAAAAAAATCATGCTAATTCCGAGTTCTGTAAAAGATAATTGTTCAGTGATAGGAAACTTGATAGAGGTATGGATACATCTAACTTTACCATAGATCAAGAAATGTTAGCTTTAAATCATTCTTTGTGTAATTATTTAGGACAATATCTACATGCTACCGAACATTTTAAATCAAATATCTCTCTTTCTTAAAATATACACACAAAAAAACTTTCCCTTACATTTTAAAAGAAGTCGACAACAATTAACAACTAAAACTTTAAAAATTATGAATTCCTTTTGTTCTAAGTAATACAATACACTATTTTGTATCACCTAGAATCAAGAAGCCCAATCAAAGATCCTGACTTGTGAAACATACTTACTTGCACGGACAATACAACCAATCACAAGCTTCCACAAGTATTGAACATACAAATAAAATGGGCTAATATTTCAGGAAAAAATGCTTACTTTTTTAACAAAGCTAGTTCTCCTGTTTCACTTTTAGGTGCCGGTGATACAGATTCTGAACATATTCACTGTGGCGTTGGAGTACTAGACTTCAATTGCATGGACCAAGCTTCAAATGCTTATTTTCTGTCAAAGGAACTCTCTGAACAAAGCAGGCTTCCAAAGACAGCAGTTCCGACAACTTATCCGATTCCAAGATATGAAAACTCCATACGATGCCCTTGTAATGGCATTGAGAAGATAGGCAGATTCAGATAGTAATCTGCAGAGAAAAGATTGTCCAAGCTACCACCAGTTCAATTTCCAGTGAAAAGAAAAAAAAAGCGAAAGTCATAGAGTAAATCTAGTAGTTTTTGAACTAATAAAAAGGCAGAAAAGGGATTGAAGCTTTCTCCAAAAAGATAAAATATAAATGGAAATGGGGGGAATGCTAATACTAAAGATTTAGCTAAGAAGACTATAGATTATGAGCTTAAAAGTATCTGCTGACAGAAAATGTTGTCGAGACAACGTAATCACAAAAAAATTTCAATCATCCCCGACCAACCTATCACCAGTTCAATTTCCAATGAAAAGGAAAAAAAAGCGAAAGTCATAGAGTAAATCTAGTAGTTTTTGAACTAATAAAAAGGAAGAAAAGGGATTGAAGCTTTCTCCAAAAAGATAAAATATAAATGAAAAAGGGGGGAATGCTAATACTAAAGATTTAGCTAAGAAGACTATAGATTATGAGCTTAAAAGTATCTGCTGACAGAAAATGCTGTCGAGACAACGTAATCACAAAAGAATTTCAATCATCCCCGACCAACCTATCACCAGTTCAATTTCCAATGAAAAGGAAAAAAAAGCGAAAGTCATAGAGTAAATCTAGTAGTTTTTGAACTAATAAAAAGGAAGAAAAGGGATTGAAGCTTTCTCCAAAAAGATAAAATATAAATGAAAAAGGGGGGAATGCTAATACTAAAGATTTAGCTAAAAAGACTATACATTATGAGCTTAAAAGTATCTGCTGACAGAAAATGTTGTCGAGACAACGTAATCACAAAAGAATTTCAATCATCCCCGACCAACCTACCACCAGTTCAATTTCCAGTGAAAAGAAAAAAAAAGCGAAAGTCATAGAGTAAATCTAGTAGTTTTTGAACTAATAAAAAGGAAGAAAAGGGATTGAAGCTTTCTCCAAAAGGATCAAATATAAATGGAAATGGGGGATGCTAATACTAAGCCTTTAGCTTAGAAGACTCTATAGATAATGAGCTTAAAAGTATCTGCAGACAGAAGATGTTGTCAAGACAACGTAATCACAAAAGAATTTCAATCATCCCCGACCAAAGAACCAGCATCAAGGTATGTCAATCACTGACTAAAATAAAATGTTACACAGGTGTCAAGGTACCTCAGGTGTACTGGATTTAATCCATCATCTAAACAAAATGCGTTTAAAAAATATAAACTGAAATAAAAACCCATTCTTCAGAATGAGAATCCTGGTTGAAAAAATGTTGTTAAGCCATGTTGAGATGATTTAGAATGGAGATGTTGTTTGTGTTGATTTTGAATGTACCATTTATCTGCTTTCTGATACGCGGATCTTTAATTCCCCTACAAATCAACACGCGTGGTTCGTAACATTTAACGTATCTTTAAATTAGCAAGATTCATATCCGAATACGTCTCTGATGTATCCAAATTTAATTGTTTATAATACTTACATACTATCTAAATACACCCTTCGCTTTCAATAAGACGATGCACGGAAAGGAATCTTTATCGTGCGGGCACAAACATCCTGCTGTATTTGAAAGCCAAAACAACTCTTTCTACATAGACAGGAGGCTTGATATATCAAGAATTATTACAGCCTCGTATAACGAAGAAATCAAATTTCCTTTACACAGACCCAGGGAACGGAGAGCTTTCTTTATCGTGCCGGCGCCAACATCCTGCTGTATTTGAAAACTGGAGAAACCCTTTCTAATAGACAAGCGACGTCAATTTTTATTTTTGAATAAATTATCATAGTATCATCCAGTGAATAAATCAAATTTCCTATATACAAACCCAGGGAACGATTGTAGGAGAGTGATTTTGATTCAAACATCACAAATCATTAAATTTATTTTTATTTGTCAAAATACGTTGTTACTACGGTAGAATTGACAAACCAAAACACTAAAAGACACAAATAGTGCAACTCGCCTCAACCTGGTCAACGAAAAATGACAGAAATCATCGGATCCCGAACCCTTCTAACATTATTCACCGCTGATATACACTACAATAGTACCCCTCAACGGTACTTATATAAAGCCCGTCGTGCTAGCACCTACAATCCAAAAATTCAATGTCATTAGCATCAGTCTTCAGATCTTTGCCTTTGGTTTGTCCCAAGTTATTGCTTCCGTTACTTTTTGTTGAACAATAAAGTGTCAATGGGATGAATGATTAATTGATTGGATATGGGAATATATATGTGTACTTTACAAAGTAAACTGGGCGAAAGTGAAGTCATCAAAGATTGATACAAATGTGCATGAAATCTGATGAAAATATAATTTCCTAATGTATAGTTGAATAATGGGGTCTTTATGACAAAACGTAGAATTGTAGAATGTAGAAAATAAAGTCAATAGCGGAAAACGGAAACTATAATATCAAGTTAATCACTTAAAAAGAGAGTAAACGTTGACAAGAAAAGATCTTTTTTATATCCGTTGTTCATATTTCATGATTATTGCTCAAGCGCAATATTGAATTATCAACTACGAGCATTGTTGATACATGTATATGTGTGTTGTACGTTATCCCAGAAGCAAATGACTCAAACATTAAACTGCACATAGCATTACATCACTACGAAGAATTTTCCACAGTTTGAAATCTCTGAATCCATTTCTAAAATGTGTCATGTTACGCTGATTTAGGTAAACGTCTGATTCACTGAATAATGGCTGAGCCAAGTGCTTGTCGGGACTTGTAACTAGAAACGGATAAAAAAGTGATTTTGGAAATTGCAAAAGTCTCATGAAGAGTATGGTGGCTACGGCAAGGCGGTAACCTGATCCGACTTCAAGGATCGCTTCACAAACTCAGATACAAGTGATTAGGGTTTATCATGAAGTAGACGAACATGCTTAAATCCTGACAAAGGGCGTCGTTTATAATATTTCTTGAGCCTGTTTAGTATAACATATCGATGATACCGACCTGTAAATTTTCTGCCCTTTGGCACCGGAATTTATACGGCTATACCATCACATGGGAAGAATATGCAACCTAGTTAGCTATATTTCGTTTCCAATTTTTCTTACTGGTTCGAAAAAGAAAACTCATGTTTCGTCACCAGTAACAGTATTTGCAATTTGTCTTTGAATGAATTTGGGAAACGATTTTAGCATTTGCGTAGCGGATTGTACTCGTACCCATTTTTGGACATTTGTCAATACATGCGGTAATCTGTATGGTAGAAATCTTCCGCATTTTCAAAGTAGCCTTAAAACGAAATGCAACCATTTTGGCAACATTACAAATCGTGTATCTCCATTACTTTTAATCATTTTCCTGACCTTTCAGACGTTTGCATTGCCTGTTAGTAACAGGTCGGCCAGATTTTCTTCGACTGATTGGCATTCAGTCAGGCATTTCTTTCTCCAACTACCCTGGAATTGTCTCATAAGATACCTTATCTTGCCCATAACGTCCCTCAATTCAGTTTTGTGACCGAGTTTATACAAACTCTAATATCTTCAATATTCTGAACTTGTTTACATTTTACAACAGTGGTCAATGACTGGTTCTTTTTAATTATAAGTTTCAAACTATGAAAGCTCTTGTATTTACCGTTTGAAAAATATTGAATAGAGATGTTCAAGAGGTTTCATCATCCCCACGAAACGTGCAAAGCGTTGTCGAGCTGTAGCCCTCATACTGCATTGAATAAAATATCATGAATTATATATAGCAATGTTGCCTAATATTAACGGTTTGAGAGGTTGAAGTTCATTTCATTAGTTTGAAAACTTGCACGGGAGTTAACAGTTTTAACTTTATAACAAGTAAAGATTTATTCGAAATGATATAGGGTCACCATGCGTTGGACACCAATACTCGCACTATTAGGTTTTTCTTTTTTGATCATGTGTCAATAATGGTCCGAATATAAAAATAAGTTGTTCTTAAAATCACAGTTATTTCCCTAGCTTAAAGCTGAAACCGCTTGTAAAAGGGCACTGTCCGCCATATTTCTCTTTCACCACTTCTGCCCCTAGCATCCCTAGATCTATATAAGGCACAGACCTTTAAATAGTTTATATTACTTCGCTGTAGAGGTCTGACATGTGTGGACGTTCATCTTGCCTCGCCGTGTTACATGGTCGCGATGAAATTATCAAGTTTTACGTTCTATTTTTAAGCCAGGAGCATACTAACATCAGATAAATTGGTCAATGTATTATTTACAAATATATGCACATGGAATGAGAAATAAATGAATAAAATCCAAAGACCACCAAAGGGACACTACACGTCACCTCGGCCACGAGTTTCAGGTGTGCAATCGGGTGGAACGAAATTGTAGGGTTTATAAACCAGGTACCTGTGTGACGGTGCCTATTTACGAGCGGTGTTCAGCTTTTATCGTTGAATTTGTAACACATGATGCTAAATAATTCAATAACGAGCTATTTCTCCATGGGTCGGACATGATAAGTCCTTATTTTAAACTAATATAACTGTGGATACCGCTGGTCTCGCCGGTCGCCTTGTCTCAACACACACGTCCTGCTTGATGAATCGGTGGCAGTAGACTTCTCACTGAAGGGATAAGCATCTCGTGCGGGTTTTGCCGCTTTATGACGTCACGGGCTATAAACAGCCCGTACATGGAATAAGTCCACAAACACTACCATATTAACCAAGCACCGAACAGAAATACAATAGCTATTAAGAGTAACAAAATTCCCTTTCTTAAAAACTTTATGCAAAACAAATTCAGAGGTCTAAATAAAAATATGTATTAAACTGATTTAATATTTGTTTCAATGTCTATCTCAAGAATTTAGACAAATTGGTATTTATCAGTGAGGGGTTCTTTATCGTGCCAGCACCTACAGGAAGTTTGGTTTTAAAATATCTTGTCCACAAGCTTATATTATAATGAGGGTGGATGAGTTAGCACTGTAGCCATTATTTATTAACACAAAAGAAGGTTTCTTTGACTTGATTGGGCAGCCGTTGCTCTTTATTTTCGTGTCCCGCTTGGATGACTTTTCTTTGTTTATAACAATCGGGCTTTTCCGTCGAAGAAAAAGAAAAATTAAAGAATTATATCAGTGTGGTACTGCAATGTATCCATTGCGACTTGTCTCTCCGACATACTCTAAAAAGGTATCCTGTTTTTGTTGTTTTGTTTTGTTTTTGTAGGGGGGGGGGGTCCGAGCTTGCCGGAAATATGTAGGTCTTGGAATTATACGACCTAAGTGTGACTTCTACTTTTCTGTGTAGGTTAGACAATAAATTAGGAAACTACAGGATTAGGATCATATCAAATTTTTATGATACAACAAAATTGTCATAGTACAGTCAATCGACAGAAGTTTTCTCAGAATGCCCGACCGTGTATTCGAGCATGCGTATTCTCGAAAAATAGACTTGCGTAGTTGCGAGAGGGCTAGCAGTTAGACTCGGATCTCCATGGTGAATTAATTAAATATATCGAGCTTAAGTGTCCTTGAAATTAATTGATACAATTTTCCAATGCCAATTCTCATCAGAATTTCAATTATTTGGGGTAAAGGTTTCATGATACCCTCGCTTCGAAAAGTAAGGGATTTGGCCGCTGGCTCACAGGACTTACAGCAAGGAACGAGTGGGGAGTATAAGATTTATTCCACATGATCATTTCCACACACTCTTTTCAACCAAAGACTCCCACTCTTTCTAAGAAATAAAGATAATTGTCAAGGACCAGTACAAGTTAGTACTCGATGACATCAAAGAACATGAACAACGCCCTCCGATACGTATCAAGAGACTAAATGTGCTTCTCAATAGGTCGCGATAATCACTAATCTGAAAAGCATATCTCTGTAATAAAAAAAGAAGCAACTTTCAACCCGACAAGATACCCTTACTGTTCCCTTGTACCTTGGCAGCAAAAACAATTCTGTGAGTTCTACAATCAGTTCAAAGCAGACGAGAGAGAATAACTAACCGAGCGATACAAGGAATTCTAATCATACCCCTGGCAGAGGAAGGTTGAATTAGCCATCCTGCACCAAAACAATCGTAAGGTGATGTGGCTCTTCGACCAAGAAGGAGGAATGGAAAGACCAAGTTGGCTAATTACATGGAGTTCTGATGGGGAGCGGCAGTGCTTAGCGATTGTTTAAATGAATTTAAATGAAATAAACCCTATTTGTAAACATTTGATTATAATGTTCAATACATAAGAAACACAAAATATGTGTTGCTCTCTGACTTTTAATAACGTATAATACATATAAACAGAAAGTACCATGCAACATATCGTAGAAGAGAGTTAGCCACTTACAAGTTCTGCCTAAAACACTGGATTGTAATCCATGCAAGTGGTAAAGTTAAAAGTTATGAAGTCCCGAACATTACAGTGAACTTCACTCACATCATCAGTCACTTTCCCATCATACCATTTCTTTGGATAGATCTGATCCAATAGCGAACTTACAGTCATGAATGTCCGCAACAGAATCATCAAAATTCTTCGATAAAAATCCTAAATGTTTAAAGAGGACATATTTGGTGACCCCGTGGTAGCTGTACCATCTAGGTAATCGTGTGTAAAACTTTTGTAATTTTCTTCTTGGATAGAGATATCGGAGAAAAAGTATATTCGAGACTGTAACGATTAATGGTATTGGACTACTCGATTCCTCACCAAGAACGAAAGACAGTAATGTCTACAAAAGTTTTACATGATTACATGGATGGTACAACTTCTGTTCTTAAGTTGTTCGGGAACTGTATAATTTATCATGTTTTACGATTTGCATGTGTGTATGTCTGTCCATAACAAATTTTTGTCGTTTACAAAATTCATCAGTATATACATGTATAGGCATTTAATTTAATCAATTTTAAATTCATTTTTAGTGGAAATATCTGTCTTTGAGTGGAAGTAGAAACACACAATCCATAAAAACTTTTGCTGGAAAATAGCTCAGCGAAAAAATTCTGGACAAGAAGCCTGGAGTTCTCATTTTCTCTTTCCTGGTTCGACGAAAGGACTTGAAAGAGAGCCATTTTCTCTTTTCTTTCTTCGGAGTACATTCCTTGTCTGGTTTAACCCCCTCGCCCCACTCCCCTGCACAACCCCAGACGTCTGAGGAATTCTCTTTCGTGTACGCTCAGTCTGAGTCTTCTGGGCGTGGTCACCAAACCATTGGATTTGCTGGTCATCAAAGTTTTCCCAGACGTAAATTGTTGGTTGTAGCATTAATTTCAGAAGTGGGCTCAGTTCTTCGTCATCTGATTCAGTGACGTCTTTGACCTCAGATTTGTCATTGCTGTTCTTATCTTTCGTGTCTTCGTTCTCCTCCTGAAACAGTAAATAGGAGAAAAAACGTGTAAATTGTGTAACTGTGTTGTTAAATGGCAATGTTATTACTAATCAATCATGCCCCTAGTTTATGAAAATTTTAAGAGAATTAAATATGGGGGTTTTTTTATGAACAGTAATACAACCAAAAGAATCATACATTTTTGTTGCTCATGATATCATAATTTTGATAATTGAAAACAATAAAAAATAAATTTTTATCATGAACATTTTACACAACATTTATTGAAAAGAAGAGAAATCAGAAGGTAAGAGTAAGAAGAGAGGAAAGGTTGCACAATAATGTTGTACCTGGGAAAGAATGAAAAAATGACAAGAACAAACCGTCAACCATCTCAACTAAGCAGACTTTGTACAAATTTGTAAAATAAAATTGTATTTACTTAATATCAAAAAAGCAAGGTTTGTAGAAGTATTTAAAAATGTATTCACTTTAAATCAAATAAGAGACTGAAGCTGAAGATGGAAGGGCTGAATAATTGTAATTAAAAACAGAACAACAAATGTGGAATGTGTTCCTGCCTGGGGTTTATATTAAACATGGTGAAAACTTTCAGGGCTTTCGCAATGAGAGAAGAGGAAAGAATAAAAATTTAAATGTTTGACCAACTTATCAGCACAAAGTGTAGTGGGTTACTAGCCTAGGTCGTTTGCCAAATCGTTTATCAACGACTCTACAATTGTGAATCTCAGGATTTAAAGGATGTGACCATCCTCCATCCATCTAGTGACGACAAATGCCGAATTATGGATTTCGTTTTCCTGCATATAACGAAGAAGCCGACGTCCAGCACCGTGTTTGTTATCGTCGTGGTAGTTTTCCAAAAGTTTGCCGTCTTTCCTTCTGAATCTATAAACAAGGATACGGCTGTTGGCGGCGGCCGCGTATATGGTTCTACACAGACTTTGCGGAACATATTTTGCACATCGTTTACCGTATGCACTATGGCGCCGATTGCGGAAAACTCAGACCCGTCTTTCACAACTGGATTTGTAGATTTTACTTCAAACGAGTCCAGGTCTTGCGTTTGCTCTGGTGTGATCTGGAGTGCGTCTGCATTTGTGATGATTGGAACCTCCTCTTTGTAGGTAGAGCCGTCCGCAAGAAGAATGTGGTATCGATGCAACTTTGCAGATCTGCCTGCGGAGAGAGTTAAAAAGTATATGCAGGTTAAAGTGTTTTTATGCCCCAAAATTCAAAGTTATGGATAAAGCTTTAGAAATTTGCTAAAAACAGGTTAATATATATCTAGTTCAGGTTTATAAAGATAAATTATCTAATAGAAGTCATAAAAGAAATATGATATGTTAATAATGAGCTTATTTCATAAAAAAAAAATACGTATTTTAGACAAGATTGGGGGATTTCCTATCAGATTTTTTTTTAAAGAAAACATCGAGCGCAAACTTGCTCTAACACCATTTTTAATATGATATGCAAATAATATGAACAATAATATATGTACAAATGGTTTTGGAGCAACATTGCACTCTGTAACTCCTACTCTTGAATATGAAGAAAAACTGAATGAAATTTTCATATTTTGAGAAAATGCGGGAAATGTCCCATTTACGTGACGTCATAGAAGCACGAGGAGTGATCGATGTTGCAAAACTTTTAGATTTCTGTAATCAGCATATTCAGTTTTATGTTTTATCAAAATATCTTTATGATATGTTGTTTTCTGAAATTTATAAAACACGGGGGCAGAAATAAAACCTTATCGCATATAGTTCTTTGTCATACGTTTTGTTTTTTTATGGCCACTATGGTGGTTGCTGTGGGGAAATAAAAAAGGGGAGTTTTTGTTTTTCGATTTTTTTTTGTTTTCTGTGCATGAAGTATTTTCTCTTTTTCTGAGCGATTAGACAATTTTGGCGTTATGGAAACAGGTTTTCCGTTATGTTGTGCCCTGACACCATTTCTGTGTATACGTTTAAAGTCCATGTCAATCCCAAGGATTGACATGGACTTTATTTCTCGGAAATCATTAAAAATAATTTCATGAATTTAAGCAACACTCATAAGCCTTCAAGTACAGCAACTCTCAATTTTACAAAAATATTGACGGGTACTTTATCCGAAACTTTCCCTTGCAACCTTTAAGTAAATCCAACTCCCTTCTTAGCTGTGCATTTTTTACCTGTAGGGTTGTAATTCCTTTATAGGTGCCCTGATTTTGCTTGGAGATTGATTTTAATTTGGTATGAATACCCGTATTGTTTCCCCATAAGTTGTTTTCAATCATTTCAACAGAGGCCTTCAAATCGTCAAAAGAGGGCTTTGGCCTCGCTAATTGATTATCTATCTAACGGCAGTCCGGGGCTTGGCGCTTTGTTACATGTGTCTCGGTGAGCACTTATCATTTTTGTTTGTTCCACTGCCCCTGGTTTCTGGCATTTTTAACTTCCAAATACTCAAAGTACAAACACAATTTTTACAGATCACTTTCTCTACACTACCACAAATCAAAGAATTGAATTATAGGCCAAGATAGACGACGGATACGATATTTATAAATCACAGATCTTAACTTTAAGCTACTATACTGGTGTAATTCAGTCCTTTGTAATGACTGTCGTAATTGTAACAGAGACATTTTTTGCCTCTGCTGGGGTTTGAACCCGGGTCCTCTGACATGCCGGTCCAACACTCTACCGATCGAGCTAAAGGGTTAACCCACTAGCCAGAGCTAGTAGGAATGCCATATACCTGACTCTACCACATTGTTCCCCCTCCAAGGAAAGAGTCGTCCTCGACTCACCCGCCAGAGAATATCCAGGTCCAAACGTGGGCGCCAAATTATTACAGGTTTTACTTATATATAAATAACGCCTGTTGAGGGTTCGTATATTTATTATTAATACACAGTGACAAATAATGGTGGTTGAAATTAATCAAATGATAGAGAGCCCTGCAAATATAAAACAATAATCCTAATGCTATGATAAATTACTTAATTTCCATCTAAATTTGAATTATCATAAAATATCATAACGATATCATAATTCATATATATTTAATATGTACGTTAAGCAATTAAAGGGAGGTAACTCTTACAATTTCAATGTATACACAATATGCACTTCTCCCATAATAATCATAAAAATAAGTTGCAATTTACAAATATAATAGACACATTATTTATTAGAAATTATCTCACCATTCTATGGGAATAAGCTTTCCTCTATGCATCTAATTGCAAGTTTATTATGGTTATGTATATCTGTAATTTAATTAACAGAATAATAAAATTACTATTGAATTAAAAACATTTGCATTGCTCATTTTGAACAATAGACCAAATATTTGATCATGACATAAAAACACTCTGTAGCCTGATTAGAAAATCAGTTACTCTTTTAAATAAGAATCAAATACTGACTTTATAATCAATATTTACTAGTTAAATCTATAATACTCTTTCATGACACTCATTCATTCTAATTAATTAAAGTGCTTCATAAGAAATTACTGTTTTGCTAATTTATAGAAAAGGACATGTTAATAGTATCTTAATACATGGGATATTAGTTTATATTTTACTTACCAGAGAGGGAAATAGTCTGCTGTCAAACTTTAACTTTATGCTGTAGGTCTGATACAAGTCATATTACATATTACCCTCTGGATGACCAAACAAAGATTGACAAAACTTGGCGGCAAAATATCATACTCAGATCAACAAACCAACCACAACAACCCTAACAAATATCTGACCAATAAAACTCATGCACACAATTGTTTACCAAATCACTGCCCCTGGGGTAAATATACAGGTGTGCAAAAGTACAGGGTGGATCTAAGTGTGTGCGGTGTGTATTTAAAATGTGTGTCAGATATGGTTGGTTTTATTTTAAAAATTTATAAACGCAATACACTTAATTAATATTCATAATATTTATACTATTATATAAATTTTAACTTTCGATTTAAACATTGGGACTTGTTAAAGGATACATAAATACCAAGCCCTGCAAGCGAACGTTTGATTGGACAATCGGAAGGTTACCAGGGGATTACCTTTTATAGGACACCAATAACTGTCTCCATACATGTTAACCTCCAGTGGTGAAAATATGTAGATTTTAAACCCAAAAATGTAGCATCGCGTGCGGCGTTCACGTTTCAATTTTCATATAAAGCCTTATGGCTACATTAAGGAATATGAAGGAATGCAATGAATAGAACAATATTATCACAATATTATCACATGCAAAGAAAGAACTATTTATATTCATTGGTTAAGCTTTGGTTGTTTGTTTTGCTTTTTTAAGGGTGATCTTCTCTGGAATATATTCAAAAAAACTTTTGTCATTTTTTTAATTTAGTTGCCAAAATTGAATAAATTGTGTCGAATGAATAAATGAACTTTATTTATTTTACAACGATTGATAAAAAAGTTCTACAACTTATATTAATATCTCTCGTTGGCACGGGTGTTAGCGCGAGGGGGTCATTAATGTGGGAGGAAGCCAGAGTACCCGGGGAGAACCCACGTGTCCAAGAGAACGACCGCCATACCCTATCACATACAACTTCTGTCGATCTCGGGGATCGAACTCGGGTCGCAGCGGCGAGAAGCGAGTGCATTTATTGATCCGATTATTTATCATGCTCAGTATCGACTTTTATTAAACATGGACTACAAAAACTAAAATCTAATTGAATGACACTGGGTTTTCCCTGCTTTCTTATAATTCAGGCATTGAGGCTAACCTTTGATTTGGCAATTTACATAATATGCAACGTCTTTACAAATTTGGGATACACTTTCACAAAACTTGACATTGCCGAAATTGTAAGATCGACACTGACAAGTGACGCAGTTATCTGCAAGCACTAATCGATATAAGAATGCTTCGCCTCCACATATTAGTAGGCCCAGGGCAACCTTTTCTTTCATCACTACAGGCAACAGTTCATACTTTAACTGATAATGATCTTTGTCTCTTACATAATGTCCGGACTTCACCGACACATTAAACATTTCTTTGCTAATTCGGCCTTTTGCATCAATGATTTCAGCAACCATGTCAGGAACAAAATGCTTTTTATAATCAATATCAGTTGGTCTTTCATTGGATGGCTTTTCATCGATAAACCGCTTTGGTTTCTTAATTGGCCGTGCGTCTTCATCCCTCTTCCTTTTTGGAGAAAGTTCTTTTTTCTCCGGCGAACTTCCTGGGCTGCTACTAGTATAGTCAATGGGTATGAAGAATATTTCCTTCACAGCGGAATCGGTCGTTGCTCCCCCTCCAAGACTGGTTTTATTACTTTCAAGATGTCCTTAGTGTGATCGTCGACTTCTTGCGCTTTTTGAAGTATTTCAACCTGTCCCTGTCCCGAACGTCTGGTGATCCATTTGTGATCTGCACCTTCATCATGATTTCTCATCACAATGGGATAGAATGTTGCATAGTTGATGCCGGTGGGTAACACAAATAGCAAACGGCCAATCTCGCTTTTTACATCAATCGGAGGATACCCTGAGTGCCTGACATCACTCCTACTAGCCATCGTGCCAGCCATCACTTTGTCTTTCCCGACATCTAGCGAACGGCGCGAGACTTCCGGTCGCTCTACAACTACTGTCGAACTTGGGGATCGAACTCGGGTCGCAGCGGTGAGAAGCGAGTGCATTGTCCACTGCGGTACTTGAACACCCATTTTGTGTCATTGGCCAGTTCGGATCAGAAACTAGTCTGGATTTTTTTCAAATGGGAAAAACTCTTATGTTCTGCATTTGAATTAGGTATTGCCTTAGCAACTTTAATGATAGAGCAAAGTTTTGGAATCTCAGATGATCATTTGCCATCCGCATCCCCCATCGGTATGACAAAATGTGCATAACGCATACTGATCACGTTTCTTTCTTCTATGAACGAAGTCAAATACTTTCAACCAGTCATTAATAACATTTTAGTAATACCTTTTCCTTTTTCTTGGCGGTGATGTCGATGACATTTTTGTAACTAATAAAATCACTGAGAAGTGTTCACCAGTCATTGTCTAATGCATGCTTGAAACCCACATTGTTAACGCTATGTAAAATACGTCTGAATGTTTCCGATTCAAGTCGCGCGATATCTAGACAACCGGCGAGATTTTATAACTACAATGGCTTCCGAAATGGCCTCCCAAGCAAGGCAAAATTGAATTTATGAGAAATCGGTAGATTTTCAAATTAAAGGGATAGGCGGGAAATGGAGTTAAAAAGCGGTAGACTTCCGTCTCAATGGGTAGAGTTAACATGTATGGTATCTCTCTACGTTCTAATACCGGTTGATACCTTGGATTACTTGCGGAGAAATGGCTATATATCAAGTAAGTATCCTTATTACAAGCACCAAGACTGTACTTCTTTTTCTGTTTACATCTTATTTTCCTTTTATAATGGTCTATTTTCTAAAACGTGTTCATTTGCATCTAGTGAGTATTTTTTTATTTTATTGTTAGATGTTTAAGAGGTACTAGTTCGTATCACATGCTGTTACTGCTTTGTCCATCCTGTTCCCGTGGAAGTTTTTTAATTAATTGCAATTTGGTTTTAACATTGTTTATGATAGTTTCACAGTATATTAAGATAATAAACATGTGTTAATTGACACATACGTTTGTTAGGGTTATCTGGAAGCATTTGTGCAAATTGCAAAAATTGAAAAATGAATCCAACTTTAATTGTTGTACTTGAACATTGCATATTTTCAACAAAATCCATGCTTCTGAACAATCATTGACACATAAGTTGAATAATACTGCAATAAGTCAATTTGATATTGAAAATTTAGAAAATTTAATTTAATCTACTAAATTTTAAAACATTCATATCTCGTAACAGGAATGACATTTTACTTCAACATAGTTTACATTACATGCCCTCAGAATTGCAAAAAATGAAACTAACTTTAATTGTTAGACTTGCACATGGTGTATTTATAACAAAATTCATACTACTGGACAATCATTCACATACATGTTGAATATTACTGCAATAAGTCAATTTAATATTGAAAATTAAGTAATTTTAATTTAAGCTATTTTAAATCTTAAAACATGATTTGTATCTGGTAACAGGAATTACATTTTACATCAACACAGTTCATGACATGCCGTCAGAGCTTAATATGATGTGATTAAGATTGCAAAATTAACTCATACATGTATCATACTTTAGTTTATATAATCAAGTAATAAATGAGTAAAAAATCACACTAGAATTTTTGTACCAAAATATCGATAATATTTCATAATGACCCTACTCTGATACCCAATTGACAAGAATTTTTCTCTGCAAAGGGAAAAATACTCCTGTTAAACCCAAATTGTAAATAGTCAATTAATATTTGAATACAGCTCAAATTTTCAATAAACATAAAAGATACAATAGTCACTAAATTGTGGACTCGGGTTACAATTACTATTTCACTGAAATATTCTGCAATGCATTGCTCTGAGCTGTATATACAATGAAAAATAACAATAACAAACTGTAAACCATCTCACAAATCCATAAAACGAATTAAAAATTCAAAGCAGAGCAACACGGACCTCCAAAAAGATAGAGGTAGGATCAGGTTCCTAGGAGGAGTGAGCATCCTCTGCTGACCGGTCACACCTGCTGTGTGCTCTTTGTCGTAATCGGGAAAACACGGGAAAATCCGTAGACAATTTGATGATTAATTATGGCCTAACAATTAGTATGAAAAACGTCAGTCAGCATGCGACCCACTGGAAGATTGTATTTGCAGACAAGGTCGTTGTATCGAACATAGAACATACGAAAATATGACTTAAAACGAGCCTGTTGATAGTCCTGTTTAACAACTTGTTTGTCAGTAGCTTGCCTCGCCTTAGAAACTGTTCATACGAAGAGCATGCCCTTGCGTATCGAATTAACTGAGAGACAAAAACACCATATACAACATACAACAATTTAACTTTAACCATCAATTTTGTGCAGTTGATTACTTGAGTAACAGAAAGGAAAAAGCCAGCTTTTAATCCAAAGCAGAGCACTGTATATAATGTAAACCGGGATAGGTAGTGTGACGTCGAAATAGTCGATTTTTTGTTTCTAATACAAAAGAGTTCTACATCATTTCAGCCTCCAGTAAATGGCGGGTAATTTAATTTACGTTCATTAAAGCTTAGTTATGTAGTTTATCTTAAAAAAATATGACCAACTCTCATAACTTTCCTACACCTTTAATTTATTGTAGCCTTGTATTGTAGCCTCAGATCATGCTTCGGAAAGCATAGAACCAGGTAAAGATGACTTTGGGGAAGTCGGTGGTTTGTGCACGATCTCGGCCATTGAGCTGAGACAATACTTCAGTGTCCGAAATGTCATGGAAACAGCTCGTGTTCCACGTGTTCCCTTCGGTTGTATTCCCCGTGTAAAGATAGGCATTTAGTTGACAACACAAAAGACCATGGAGTGGTAATATACCGTAACAAATTTACCTGCATCCAAGATCAAGAGATCTGTGTGAGACATCCCGGTATTTTTGGAGAATCTTGGATTTAAAATCTTGAATTCCATGTCTGTACAAATTATTTGATACAGATTTTTAATGATTTGGACAGATATTATGTTAAAGCAGTGTACAAAAGAATGAAACATTTGGAAAACTTGCACATTAACAGAAGCAATCTTCTAATCTGTAGGCAAGCACTAATGGTAGGAATCAACAGTGATAATTAAACCTGTCACACAAAATATCACATTGTCAATCAAAGATATCATAAAAAATCTATCTCTTTTTCTAAAAAATTGTAAATTAACTAGTTTTAGGATTGTTTCACGAAATAGTTTAACATTTCTAAGATTACTATGAAGTTGATTTTTAAAGCTTATTATCAACTGTCTATTTAATAAATATATGATTCCTGAAATAGGTGTTTCTGATTTTTTTTTCACATATAGTAGGGAATGAATGTAATTTGTATCTTGGTTTGTTGTCTAATTTAAAGGTGATGAAATACCGGTAATAATCAGTTTGATACATTGATTCTGAATTTAAACATTGTTATTGAGTTCTTCGGAAACACTTATAAAATTTGAATTCCTAAAAGTATTGATCTGTTGTTATAGATTACAGTAAGCTATCTGTTTTAATATGTGTGTGATTGTTTCGAAATATAAATAAAATTAAAATGACATTTCAACATTCAAATATGAAATTTGAATAAAAGAAACTGTTTATCATACAAACAGACAAACGGACATTAAAGATACACATTTTTGTTTGATATCAATAACTACAAATTACAAAAACAAAATCTCCTTAAATAGTTTACAATTGTTAAATAATTTGGATTTTTTATATAAAACATTTCAATATTTACATTTTTGGTCACATTTCCGTCACAGAGTTTTTTTTTTTATCTTTAATTATTCTAAATTTAGACATTTCTACGACTGAGTTAAAATTATTACTTTATATTATTTCTTCCAAAAAAGTACAAATTAGCCGTGAGTAAGAGCGGTACATCAAAATGACTGTTGATGGTAATGTCTCTTCATTATCAGGAGGAAGGGTGGTCACCAAATTACACATACTGTTATATTTCCTTAAGGTCAGACGCGACCTTCATCCATTTTTTTTCTATTTTTTCTCTATCTCCGCAATATGAATATTTCCAATCAGTAATGCCAAATTTATGTTTTCATGTTATATGATATTTTTCAATTTGGATACATCGTTTCAATTGAAAATATATACTATGATCGACTTTATTTATAAGAGTTCACTAGCATTTTCCATCTTGTTAAAAGATAAAATCATAATACTCTGACTCCAAAAAGCCTGAATATGTTTTACGGTGCTACCGTTGTGGCGAGCGCAACAAGAATTACACATACCTTGCATCATTGTCAACTTAGTAATATTTTGACAGTTATCAACTAGCATCAAAGAATTTTTAAGACAGAGAGAGAAACAGAGGTAGAATTATATAATATTTCTAAGTTTAAAAAAATTCTTACAAAATACATAGACTTGCTTCCCCCTAAAACCGTTCTTTACTTTTGGAGAAAATTGATCAGTCTCTAAAATGTAATTTGTGTTTAATTTGGTAGTGTAAAGTGTAAATACATTCTAATTATTTTTTCTTTTGTACCTTGTTGTTATCGCCTTTTATATTTTTTTTCCCAATTCATATTTTTTTTAAAAATTTGTTTATTTTTGCATACGTTGTATCCGTGCCCCCAGTCCCATTTTGTATATGTGTAATTTCCCATTTTCCAATTTAATGGTTTCACAATATGCAATATCTGCATAGATTTTTTAACTGTTTATTTTTTTTCTCTCTTTATTCTTTATTAATTAGTTCAAAATGACGTTTTTTAAAATTCCCATCCTACTTATACTTACTGTTCATGCACGCAAAATTATCTTAAAATTGGATCGATATAACAGTAAAGTATGGCTCTTGTGTGTGTGTGTGTGTGTGTGTGTGTGTGTGTGTGTGTGTGTGTGTGTATTTATATATATATATATATATATATATATATATATATATATATATATATATAATCTCTATCAAAATCAAAAAACAAAAAAACAAAAACAAAACCACACAAATCATCTATGGCAGGTATCGCAGTTTGTACTGAAATAGCTATAGTTCACGCATTACAGATGTTTGAACCACCTTTAAATTTATCGCGGGAAATCAATCGCGAGGTCACTGTGACGTCACACGTTCAAATCTATATTCATTTGTTTACGTTTCTCGACTCAATATGAAGTAATGGAAGCATGTAAAAAATCTCTTGGGTCTCACCAAATCTTGTGCGCTACTCAAAACGTGTCTTCAAACCTCAAGGCAACGTTAATTACGAGATAAGTGTTAGCCGTTTTTGGCATAGCACCACGTGAGAAAACATTAGAGAGCATTATGGGATGTAGACAAATGTATTTTCTTGGGGCGCACTCGATTGGCACCCTTCTTATTCCGGAATAATCATTCCGTCCGCTCAATTTGTTTGGTAGGTTATACTTGGAAGGCCTTCTCAGCCTCCCGTACCAAAGAGAGAAGAATAGCATTCTCGATATGGCGTCGAGCAGGTGGGTAAGTTAATTAAATGGAAATACACTTGCAAAAAGTATTTTAGAATGTTTGTATAGGGTAAACCTCTTACCTAGCATATTTTTCTCTTGTGTAATTGCAGTGGCAATCAACAAATGAACACCGATTCAATAACCACAGACAGAGGAAACACTGTTTTGATAGAGATAGACGATAAATCTCTTGAAAAACTTTCAGAATGATGGTAAATGTTAAATTCATCATTAAAATAAACCCCGCATTTTCTATCAGTTTTAAAATGTTTTAGTAACTGCTCGTATGCGTAGCCTAATTTGTTTACAATGTGTTTTTATTGCTAGATCCCGACACAATTGATTTTGTTCTGAAATTGGTCGAGGAAAAAGAAAAATAATCTGGTGAGACTAAAATGGGAATGTGTGTAGTTTATATACATTATAGAATATGTAAACTCAATGATACAAAATAATGAAATTTTACATTAAATTATTTTTTAAAGATCTGATGTAAGCTTTTACAAACCTTGTTAAAACAAATAGTTCTTTGACCAGAATTTATTTAATTCACTTACAAATATTGAAATAGATAAGCCTAGGAGGTAGCATGATTTGTTTTATTACGTTTCATATACTATAAAATGACAGTACAAATTTTGTTAATATGCACTTCAAAACATTTCAAAGTCTGTTATCGGGGCTACTGAATTTTTCTTCAGAATTTTCTCTAATTTTGTAGAGAAGCAAAAACCCAGTATACAGGTTACCACTTCTGTATGTTCCCGGAATAAAGAGATCAAAGCTCCTTCTTAATAAATACAAAGAGAGATATTCACAATTCAATAGCCCGACTCAGAAGAAGAAAACACTATGGGCAGAGATTTGCAAAGTGGTTAATACTGAAACACAATCAAAATTCAACAACCAGCAAGTGAAGGGAAGATTCAAAACGATGCTCTCATCGTACAGAAAGTACAAGGATGTCATAAAAAGAACAGGATCTGAGCGGAAGGAATATGAATTTGCATCCGAAATGGATGAAATTTTCGGTAATTGCCATTCCACAAATCCAACATTCGTAGTAGAAAGCAGTTCAACATGTACCTCCAAACCTATACAGAAGAGCAGGGCCGAAAAACAAAGTGATAGTTCTCAGGACTTACAAATATTCTTGGCAAGCTTGCAGATGCAGCTGCAAAGAAGTAGTAATGCATACATATATGTAATAAGAGATATATTATTTACTTACCAGTAAACTAGTATAGTATAGTATAGTATAGTATAGTATAGTATAGTATAGTATAGTATAGTATAGTATAGTATACTATATTTTCTTACGTAATGGTATGTATATGATAGGTTTAGATATTTGTGCACCTTAGATTCTTACATATCTAATCAGATTGAACCATCTAGTCATTTATTCCAATATACACCGCAATGTAGTTATTTGTGGTATTAATTTGTCTGACCTTTGATATGTTTATGCAGCAAAGTTATTTGTGGTATCACTTTGGCTGTCCTTTGTTATTTTTTATGCAGCAAAGAATGTTTTGCATACCTACTTTTTATTTATACTTTGTTTTTGTTACTATTTCACATAAAATATAAAATGTTTTTAAAGCAGTCCTTGTTATGCCAATCTTTAAAAGAGAGAGAGAGAGAGAAAGACACTTTTTAACCTTGACCTCTGGCTTACAAAATCTGTTAGTAGTGTCCTTTACAAAAATTTAGATTATCGGGAATCAAAATTTGCCGGAATTTCCGTAAGGATTTTGCCGACAATGTCCAGTCCAGAAATGTTTGGGACTATTACCGACAATAAAATTAGCACCACCAATAAGGACCACTGTACAGCTCGATCGACACTCGGCTGTACTATAACCCAATCGATACTCGGGTGGTAGCCCTCTCTATGGTAAAAGTAACCGAGTAAAGTCCAATCAGCGTTTCAACATTTATTAAGGATCTGACAGAAATTTTGATACAGATCGGTGATATCGGGACGGCCGTCCGATTCCGACTGATATACAAAAGAATTTCAACAGTATATAAAACCAAAATTATGTAACATGTGTAAAACGATAAGTGAATAATAGTTCAGACCATGACACCTGAGTTAATCCTTAAGTAAATTACATAGCCAATTAATCCCCTTTGAACTATTTAATGCCCACATGTGATTCTAGCAGTATAAAGATGACAGGTGAGGAAATTCAATTATCTGAAACCCTAAGAAATGAGATTAACTAGCATTTGAATCTAACAAAAAGCGTTTCCTAACAATAATCATATTCAAACCCTGAGAAAGTATTTTAATTAAAATCGCTCTAAAAATTAGAAAAAAAGAAAATAAATAGAAGTAAAATCTTTGACACGATAACCTGTCCTTTACAAAAATTTAGATTATCGGGAATCAAAATTTGTACATGACAGTAGTTTCATGCATCAGTAGTTATGTTGTCAATAGGACAGTTGATGGACAGTTTGACAATTATGCTGCACCAAATGTAGAAAAATTAACAAGGAATTTCTGTCAGATGCAGGTACATTTAATTATGAACATATTGACAAATATATCTCTCATTGATATATAAACACAAACTGACAAAAGGCATAATGTTTTATGCAACACAACACATTTTAATCATAGATGTGTTTTACACATAGGAATATAATGATGCATGTTTACAAAACATTGCCAAAGTCATGGTCGGACATTTGAAAGTTGTCTGGTTAAAAACAGGCGTTTCAAGTTACGCTCAGCAGTGTCTGTAGTAACTTCAGCAAAAATTTGTTCATCTACCTCTGTTTCAAAGTTTTCGTCAAGTTCATCATGATTTATGGTGCAAATATTATGCAACACACATGTGGCAACAACAGTTTTCACTATGTATTCTATATCTGTGTTGCAGGCGCCTTAATCTCCCTTTTAGTACACCAAAAGCATGTTCAATTACTGCCCTGGCACTGCACACTTTTTTATTGAAAAGTTTTTCAGCTGTCATATTCTGCCTTTCACGATACGGTTTTATTAAGTATGATGAGAGTGGGTATGGTCCATCACCTACAAGATGTGTGGACCACATAGCTGTGCCTTGCGTTGACAAACCTCAGAGTTCCTGAAGACCCTGGCATCATTGACACGTCCGGCCATTTACAGTTAATATCTATAAATAGTCGATCAAAGAGCTTGTAGGATAATTGAATGACAACTTTTTCGATTCATGTAATCGGCCTCATTTTCACCCGGTGGTGTTATGGATATGTGAGTTCCGTCAATTGCTCCAAAGACTCCTGGAAACCCACTAAAATCTTCAAATTCTGACATTATTTCTTTTTTTTCCCTCATTGTTTGGCCACTTCACAAATAAAATCATAAGGTCTTTTTCAAGAGTTTGATAGAGATGTTTGTAACCTTCCATATGTTTGCCGTCTTCTTTGTAATGTTGGGAAATTTGACAAATGTAACAAAATACATTCAAATGTCTCCCTTGATACTCTGAACTGTCTTATGACTTGTTCGGGTAAATATCCTGGAATCACTTGTTCCATTTTTTCTTTGATTTTGCTTTTATCATCTTTTAGTCTGCTAAAAGAAGCACAGAACCCTGATAATAAATTGAAGAAAGCAGAATGTTGGGTGAAGATTTGACCATAATCATTTTGATGACTTACACTTTTTGATGAAACATTAAAATTCTTTTACAGTTTAATGCTTTTTCCTATATATCTTGTACACTCTTAGCTTATAGGGTTTAAGTAAAAGTTAATATATACAGAAATTACTTATATAACTGAGCTTGCAACACATGCAAGAAAAACGAATTCATCTCTACGTCTTTTAGAGCTGTTATAGAATTTGAATTAGGCCTAATAAATAGAGAAATAAGTGTTGCAGTAATTGCAGAACATGCATAGTCCGCCATATTCAATACCCTTCTGAGCACTGAATTGCGACTTATAAATCCCAACCCTTCTTACATTCCCTTCTACTTCTAGAAGGGTCCCAATCGAGTGCGCCCTTGATGAATCTGTAGGTTTAACTCGTTCTTTTTCCCGCACGCACTGGTTCTTTGAGCTCGCTTCGCTCGTCGGCGAGCTGCGCTCGCTATAATGCACCCTGAAATTTTCAGTATAAACAGGTTTAAATGCAAATAAATATGAAATAATCTATCAAGGAAAATTATCTAAAACTGGGGAAAGTCGCTCCAGTCCTTAAATGCTCCTATGTGATTTGTTTAGTTATAAATTATCATTTAGTAAAGAAAAAATCTATTTATTTTAGCTTTAAATTTTTCATTTTGTTATAACTTTATACAGAGCACTTCTTCTCAAGGAGATTAATACAGTCTAAAAATTGCCACGGCCATCAAGGCCCCTTAAAACTTAATAATCGGGCTCGAAAGCACGATATCATATAGTCGATAAATTAAAAACAATAACCTTAACATGGCGATGTAAATGCGATTGAATTTTAGAAAGATTTCGTGTTTACTCGGTAAGATTTTACTTTATTTGTAATGTCAAAGCAAGCTTTATTCAAGAAATATGAAAAAGTGATATTACAATGGATGTGCACGGCTCTTTTTTGCTGTGTGTGTGTGTGTTGGGGGGGGGGGGGGGGGGGGGGGGGGGGGGGGGTCACCAATAACTGTCTAATCGCCTGATTAAATAATATGTTAGCCTTTAGATCAGTACAGTTACAATAATTGATATTAGGTTGCTTTTATTCTTGTAGCCCCAGAACATGCTTCGGAAACAAATAACGATGACTTGGCGGAGGTCGGTGTTTTGTGCACGATCTCGATCTTTGAGTGGTGGATCTGAGTTTTTCTCCGGGAGTGGGCGGGTGACACTACAACAAGACGAGTCTTCAGGGGTCGCTGTAGTTACTCTGGATAATCCGGGAAAGAAAAACGCCTTGTCAGGTACTAAGTTTGTGGACATATACGTCATCAAAATTATTTGATTAGATAAAGTAATATTGGGTTGTTTTTCTTTTTTCGGGTTTTGTTTTTTTGTTTTTTGTGTTACTTTAAACAATCTGATAACACGCGTACGAAGTCTTTGCAAAATTTAAATAATCAGTATACTTTCAATTACAAAATCATAAACTGTGTATTAAGGTTCTTTACACATCAGGCGAAAATTGGACGGTGTTTCCATTTTTAAAAAAATTAATGGTTCACCGACAAAAGCAGTGCGCTAGTTCATAATGAGTACTGAACAAAATGAAACAGTTATAGAAAGGCAACACTAAACGAATATCGCTGCAATAATTTTGAGGCTCTTCATTTACGCAATATTTTATATAAGTATAACACTGACAATTCTTGAACTCTTTGGAATAAAACTCCCATCAAATCGCAGAGTAAGGCGGCGCCGACCAGAAAAGGGTGTTTTTAAAAGATAAGATTATACACATGAAAATTGATTTTTTTTTTAACTTAAAACCTGATTTTTTAATCATACATAATTATAGTTATCACTAGCTAAACAATCGTGAATTGAACCATACTGAGTCCAAAACTTTATCCACAGCTCTAGTTGCCTATTCTCCTTACTCGCAAATATTGATTTCTTTTGACGCTCAAATTAAATTATTGATCTGTTTATAGAGAAAATTCAACAAATATTTGCTTGTTACATAACATATTCTAAAAGATTATCTGTACTATACCTAAATGTGACAGATTACGTGCAACCATGCATTCAATGATGTCGCGCAGTAAAATGGGGTTTTTGATGTATTATCTGGCAAACGAGTTCAAACTCTATGTTTATGATTATTTATAAATATTCATTGATATTTATTAAAACAAACAATTTTCATTTACTTAATTAAGGGTCCATGATGGCAGAGTTTGAGAAAATAACCCAGAGTTTGGAGCAGTGGTCCAAGGGTAAAGCAGTTATACTGAGTGGTCACGGGGGCGACTTCTGTACAGGTGTTGATTTAGACTTGGTCAGAACTATCCTCCATGCGGAAGGCGGTCGGAGGATGAGTTCATATTTACAGGACTTGATGACACGGTTTTCTAACCTTCCATTGATAAGTGTCGCAATGGTCCCTGGGATAGCCGTGGGGGGCGGGGCCGAGCTGACAACAGCATGTGACTTTAGATTAATGACACCCGGTGCTAAGATTGGATTCGTCCAAATAAAAATGGGCGTGGTTACTGGATTCGGAGGCGGGACCAGGCTGACAAGAATCATTGGACGATCGCAGGCTATACGTGTGTTGTGTTCTGGAAAAGTATATAGGGCCGAGGAAAGTAAAGCAATGGGGTTAGCTGATGACATTCTATCAGGTGAAGGTGACAGTGTTGAAGAGGCCAAAGACTGGATTCAGGAAAACTTCCCCCATAATACAGAGATGACCAGACAAATGAAAAAGATCATCATAGGGGCTTCTGAACTGGACAGTCGGTGTTCGTTACTGAATGAAAGGGACATCTTTGTGTCTACCTGGGGACAACCTTTACAGGTGGATGCTGTGAATAGCAATATTAAGCATAGAGAATAAAGTTATATTGTAATACATACATAATTATTTGTGTCGGGCTTGAACATAGGGCTCGGCGTACTGTTTATCTGTTGGTCCTGAATAAAGATTTTCCCGTGATTTATTGTATCATTATGGGATGTCTCAAACTATATTATGTTGAGTTTGCTGTATTTCTACATCAATAACATTTGTGTATTATGCAAACAAAAGCACTAACTCAATAGAGCAAATGGAGAACTTCAATTTACTCATAATTTTTGATGTGGCCTATTTCAACACCCAGCCAAATACGACTATAAGTTCCAGAGTATACACATACATATAAATTAGAGAAATTTAAAATGACAATATAAACTAATTTAATCGTGTCGATTTGTGCTTCATTGTACAATGGCCGTAGTGAAAAAGATTTGTTCGGAATAATATTAGATATAACATGGTTTTACAAATAAGTGTGTTAATACTTCTATGAACAATCGTATTTTTGGCTATCTATTTTTTCAAAGATGAACTGGCGGATAGCCTTGCGATTTGGCTTACCATTCGACAACAGCGGAAACTCTTTGACGCTAATGATAACAGTGGGAACATACATAAATTCATTAACAGGGTTTTCAGCCGTGACATTGAACTCCTTTCTGAGGTATTCCTGCATACTCTCCACTGAGTCCTCATCGTGCTGGGGTCGATAAACGACGGCAGCGCTGGGAACAAGGTACCCGGTTTTTCTTTCCTTTATCGGCACCACAATGGCCGCGATGACATTGCTCTTTGACTTAATGACATCTTCGATCTCGATAGGATATATCTTCCGGCCAAACACTTGGATCATTTCTTGGTTCCGTCCCTCTACGATCAAAGAGTTGTCTTCTGTGACGTAACCGCCGTCATCATGGCTGAACCATCCACTTCGTATGATGTACTCGTTTAATTCGGGAGGAAATGTGTGATTGAGGTATCCCGTGAATCGCCTGATAGACCGGATCCATATTTTCCCGCGCTCACCGACCGGTTGTACGAACCCCTCGTCATCGGTGACCTTCAACTCGACCCCGGGGTCAGGCCGACAACTGAGGGCCCCCTGGTTCACAAGTGGCTTGTCGTTTATGGTGTAAATTCTGGATCCTATCAGCGCCAATTCTGCGGTACCGTATATATTTTGAAATTCATCACAAATTTTGCCAATACATTCCAACATTGAGGATTTAACCACCATGCTTCCCGTACTAATTCTTTGCAACTTCAATGGGAAACCGTTCTTTGTTATCAAATCCAGCACAGATGGAACTAAATATGCTTGTGTTGCTTTCTCTCTCGTCATTATTTTACAAGCTGTTTCAACTGCATCAGCTATAGACGTTGAATGTACTGCATTTGTCATTGTCACTCGAGTTTTCCCGCCACCGATTTCCCAGCACGGGTGCCCTGCTGCCCAGAAGAAGGGCCTATCATTATAAAATACCGCGTCCTCGTTATTTGTTTGGTATACATTAACGCAATGACAAACGAAGATAACCAAGGCATGTTGTGAGTACGGTATTGCTTTAGGGAGGCCTGTGGTGCCCGAAGATAGCATAATAATCGCCATGGCCTCCGGGTCAATCCTCGGGAGATCCACGCCGACCTCACTGGAACACATATCCACAACGTTGTGGAGAGAGGGCAAAGCCTCGTTGTGGTTGAAAAGAACAACTTGCTGTAACCAAGAAACCTTCGTCGAATCTAAGTCTCCAGATACTGCACTCTCATCAAGTATGTTTTGTACGTATTGATGGTTTTGTCCTTCGGTATCTGCATCTATAATCAGCAGTTTCACATATCCGATGCTTTTAATCAATTCTATGATTTGTTTTTCATTTTGCTGGAACGGCAAACACAGGGAACACCCGCCCGCCATCTGTATGCCAAAATAAACCACAAGCCATTCTGGGACATTTCTACCGCTGACTCCGATGATGTCGCCCCTTTTAACTCCCATCTGAACCAGTGATTTTGCAAACTTGGTTGCCTTGTAGTAAAGATCCCCGAATGTAAGCACATATTTTTCATTGTTCTCGTAAAAGAAAACCCACGCTGCCTTATTTGGAGTCTCGACTGCTCGTCTCTTTAGTAAATCTGGAAAAGAAGTGTATGGAATGTCCAAAACAGTGTCACATTTTAAGTAGCTGCCAGCCATTTTTTCCACCAAAGGAAGGAGCACTCCGTCTGACGTGTAGAACTTTATAACAAGAATTATCTATAAATAACAAGGGCTGTCATTGGTTGAACAATTTGAGTATTACACACTGCTGAATTGAATTAGGTCGACGAATGTTTTGTCTTTAATGAAAAATGTTGAATTGCATAAACTAGGTTCATTTAGTTTGCATATCTGACAGTGCCCTACTCAGAAGTGACCCTAACTACTGCCAGCTGATAACACTACACTAAGGTCAAATTGTTTTGTTGAATTTTCTAAATTTAATGAGGTATAGTAGCTAACTTTTAAAGTCGCATTATGATGGGTTGACCTTATTTCTTATCTTAGTGTACTTTTACGACGATTATAATAAGAATAGTGTGCGACATTGGGAGATTCATACACATTGCATTTTACAATTAAATAACAAGATATATACATTCTAAACACCCTAACGCCTGATTTTACAGTAATTGTACAAACATTTGCCAATTTCCAGGGCGTTTTCATTCATTCATTCATTCATTATATTCTCTTTTCAGAGATTGAGAACACATACATATCAAAAGTACATTAGTAATGCAACATCATGCAATATATTAAAGTTAAACTAGGTACAAGTATATATATTTACACACAGTACGTAAATTAATAAATAAAAAAATAATTATTTCCTGAGATTTGTCCAAGTCGCTGACCTTGTCAGCGGACGACTCGTGAGAGGGTCCGATAATAAAGCGAGGCACAATCTATCACTAGATGAGAATTGAGTTTTTGGAAATTGCTTGCGCCATTTTCATCTAAATGCGCACCGTTTTGTGGCCAATGAGTATCAAAAAAAAAGATCATCGTATGAAAGAGCACAGAGTTCGCTGCAGACACTAAATACGTTTGAGATCTCTGTTCACCAAGTATTACGGATTGCGTAAGTTACAGAACAGGAGTATGTTACATGAGTGAAAAAATCATAAAGTACGGCTCCACATAATTGACATGTATCAAGGTTTTCGTGAGGTCGATCCTAAATTAGCTTGCAAATAAATTTACAGATTATATTCTGTCAGCAAATTCAGAAGATCGGGTATAAATCCAAGTCGATGTTTAGATAGGTTTTCTAGGAAGGAGAAAAGATGGGTTAAGAAAATCCTGTTTGGTAGAGTTTCGCAATTAAAAAGACAAAGTCGTACAAAAAAAAGAGAGGAGTTTTCTTTTGTCAATTTAAGACCTGATGGGGTACACAACAAAGAGACTCGGAAATATCTGACCATGTTCTTCGTGGTAAATTTTACGCTGTTTTACACACTGAGAGTTGGAACACGTGTAATGGTTGAGTATCTAAACAATATCAGCCAAAATAGCTAATTATTCTCAATCAAATGCATAAGAACAAAAGTTAACTTGTATTTAATTCCAAATGTGCTTCTTCATTCATGCAAATCAATAAAGACAGATAACGTTTAATAATTTTAAAGTACAGTTTACATTTTAAGTAGAATTAATCTTGCATTTCTCTTGTTAAATATTTTTTTTATTGACTGATATTGGGTATTTTAAGCCTTAGGGGTGATCCAAAAGTAATATGAAACAAAACATAGTGCTTTCGCATTGGCGCTGTATCATCTCGGAGTAAATTCTTTGTTCGAAATTTGAAAAGAACTTATTTAAAAAGGGTTTGGCGATACATGTATATATGATCAACTGACGACTCTATTGATCTCATAAAAGTCAAAGTAAAAATTGAATAAACTCCAAACTACTAACGTTGTTTTAAAACAGATTCTATGAACCTGCTCTAACTATTGTTAAGATTTGAGACCGTTATTATTGCTGATTTTTATTAATTATATAGTGCTTTTCATCACTAAATCAAAGAATATAAATACAGGATATGCAAAAAAAGATGCGTTGTATTAATGCTTTATTGATAAAATGTATAACTGAACTTACCATAACAGACCGAAATTGAGAAAGAGAACATATCGCCTTAAAGGGGGTTTGTTTTGTTTATGTCTCACGTTTGAGTAAAATACATAGTCGAAAGACGGACGCTCAAAGGACTCTAAGATAGCGACAAACGTCATCAACGATTTTATAAAGTAGCGTTCAATCACATCCATTTTTTTCTAAAAGACTTAGTTATGGATTTACATCAAAATGTTAAGAATCAAGACCAGGCTCCAGGATCATGAAACAATCTTAGACTTTAGTCAAAAATTGTACATTATCTTAATGACTCTTTATTGAAAACACTGACAAAATTGATATGCTAATAAAATTGTCTTGATATAAAGTTGTAAATTACAAAATTCAATCTTCGTATTATGATAAACAATCATTTCATGACTGACTGAAATTTTGACTTAAGTCTGAAATTGTTTCATGATCCTGAGGCCAGCGTCGCAGGCGTGCGGCGACCATCCTTTCTCACTTTCTACATACTAAAGTATATTTAGAAGCAAATACTATTTGGCATTAAAATTTTCAGATCTGATTAAAATTGGTAGATATTTCAAAGCACGAGTATTTGTCGTTTTAAGGCAGCTATCATTATATATCACACGCATCTGTAACATTACTTTAAGATCACCCCACCTAATTGTCAGATGAACTTATCTACAGAAAGGTCAATTCGATTTGAAATTATCCTCTTTTCATGATATTTCAATACAATAGATGTTTTTGTCAAAATGAAATAGTATAGTATAGTACAGGGTGTTTCAATTAACATGTCCCAACTTTGGATGTCTATATCTTTGCACAAACATGACATATTATCTTTACAATAACTGCATCTGAAAGCGTTTGTTACGGCAAAATGTATTAGTGTAAATACATTATACTATTATGTCATAATTAATTTTTGATGACATCATCAAAAGTCAAGTATTCAGGTATTTGAAAATGGATGATAAAATGATCTCTATATTGATATTGTAAAACTCTACTTTGAGAATGGAAAACCGCCGACCCTAGTGAAAAAGGTTTTGAAAAAGAAGTACCCAGGTCTTTCAAGGAAACATATTTCTCGTATTGTTACCAATACTCTTGTAAACATGTTATCAGGAACTTCAGAGATGGAATGAAACTAGTGACCGAGAAACAAGGCGGACATTTGGAACACGTCCTAAAATGACGTTAAATCGAGTACAGTCTATAAGTGGACATAGTTTTAAAATGCCTGTCTGAAAAATAAATGATTCAGCTTTATTTATACTTTTGATTTGATAAAATAGTATTAAATTGCTCTAAACATTTTTGCAAAATTTCAGTTCATACATGAAGCATAACTTTTATTCTAAAACTGTAAAGTAGGGCATGTTTGGTGAAACACCCTGTATATTCAGAAGCAAATATTTTTTGGCATTAAAATTTTCAGATCAAATTAAAATAGGTAGATATTTCAAAGCACGATTATTTTTCGCTTTGCGGTAGCTATCATTATTTATCACACGCATCTGTAACATTACTTTAAGATCACCCCACCTAATTGTTAGATGAACTTATCTACAGAAAGGTCAATACGATTTGAAATTATCCTCTTTTCAAGATATTTCAATACAATAGATGTTTTTGTCAAAATAAAATAGAATTTCCTACAAAATACGCATTATTAAATCAATTCCCCTTGACCAATTCAACAAGTCATTGGTACGTCTTTGGGCGGTATACCATATTATAAACTAATAACAATTGAAACCGATCACTGAATGATTGATTGATACATTATTAATGAAAATAAAATTATTAGAAATAATTCAAAACAAATTCTGTCATTTTCGGTTTGAGTTTAATCTCAAGTCACACAATGCTTCGTCTGAACATGGACTGCGAACTGAACACTAGTGTGGGGAGAAAGCACATACATAATCCATCATCTAAACAAAACAAACAAAGCACCGAAGTAGTGACACATGTAAACAGCCAAAACGTGTTCATATGCACACCAAAACAGTCAGTATTGTTTAGGAATACATCTCTCTCAATCATAACCATACTCTCTCTCTCCTCTCTCTCTCTCTCTCTCTCTCTCTCTCTCTCTCTCTCTCTCTCTCTCTCTCTCTCTCTCTCTCTCTCATCCATTCACATATTAGTCCCAACTTTTGGAAACAAAATATACATCACGCATTCTTTTGCAAAATATTCCACTAAAACAATATTAAAGCGTGTTCAATATAATATAGAATCAAATTGCACTTATATTAAAAAAAATTGCACATCAAATGTTTGGATCACACATAAATTCAATTGACTGTCAGCAATAATTATAATACTGTAATTTCTTTTTAAAAATTCAATTGAATACACAGTGACGTCATTACACATCCGTCGTCGTTTTCTTCTGTAACCCTGGTAACGGCATATCGAGGCTGAAGTGATCACTAACTGTCACGTGATCAATGTCAAGTTCATCCAGCATGTCAAGGTCACTGACGGGGTCAGATATAAAGAAGTCGTCGTCGCTGGTCATCCCCGGCCGGTAGTTGTCGTACTCAGACTCATACGCCGCTGACCCTGAGTCCATGTTGAGGGCGGGGTCGCTCTTAGACATCTCGCTACTGCTAGCAATGGACGACAGACTCAGGCTCTCGAGCCCGAGCAGATTTCTACCGGCGAGGTATTCCTCGATCCGAGCCTGATAGTAAGGATCTACGTATTCCCGCGTCATTTTCGGACTGCCGCATGTTGATGACGCAGCCGATGACGCGTTGTCCTCTCGATCACTCGGTATATAATCCAAACTTTTACAGGGCCTGACTGGCATTGTGAAATTTCCTCGCCGCTTGACTTGAAATGAATTTTGAGCAGAAGGAGACTTCGATGAACCACCTTTAGCAGAATTCTTTTTTGGTTTTATCGGAACTGGAAGGCGTGTTGGTTTCCGTTTTGAATTTTGCCCAATTTGCCCTCTAGATTGAGTCTTGTTTAGCAGTTTATCCTCTGATTCTGTATCTCCGGTTTTGAATAGTTGGGACCGGTTATGCTTGGAAGAGTATTCATTATTTTTATTTGGTTGTTCCCCAGCCAACTCTTGAAGTAATTGGGTCAAGGATGAAGAAGCAGCAGAACTTAACACTGGAAACTTGGGAGTCGGAGGACCATGGGAAAAGCTCGAATAAATAGTATCACTGGACCTGGAGAAATTTCGATCTAAATTGGATATCATAAAGTCAGTGTTAGCGAGGAAGGCACGGGTATATTGAGTGTAGCAGTCGTCAGCGGGACATGAGAGTTGTTTAACGTAAGCGGGCCTGGAAAGCTTTAACTCAATTGGCTGTAGCAACACGACAGACGAGTGTTCGCTGAACGGCTTAGAACTGACAGACTCCCGGTCATCGTCGGAGTACAGAACAGGTGTAAGATTGTCCTTCCGATTACGTAATGACCGGGGCCTGACCCGGGGACTAGAATTACTGCGCTGAACCAGAGTGTTTGGTTTCACTTCGGCCGTCCTCTGCGAGCTCACTCTCTCTGGCTGCATTCTCCTGACCGGTAACGGTGGAGGCTGTGACTCTGACTGCTGAAAAGCCTCGTCCTCGGGACTCGACATAATGGACATGGTTCGTCCGTCGATGTTGGCGACCAAAGCCGGGGAGGGCGTCAGCGTTGACTGTGATGAGGTACTGCTGGCTCGCGACCCTCGGGACACCCTCCGGCCTCCGTCAAGGTTTGGTTTAGGTGGGATAGGAGGTGGAGGAGGCGAAATCGAACACCTTGAATCTTCTTCTTTTGTTCTATCAAATAAGCTTCTCTTCGCTGGAGACGCCATCGGACTCTGTCTTTGCGGTGACGCGAAGGTTTGAGAGGAACCGTGAAGGGGAGATGGTGGTTTTCTGTGAGGACTAACAGAGCTACCCTGCTGATGACCGGCCTGATTTGGAGCGTGGAAAGCCTGCTGAGGACTCAACGGCTCGCGATAGGTGGCTGTCACAAAGATATCATCAGACGGATTCCTATTGTGTGAAGTCTCGTTGCCGTCACTTCTTTTGGATTTTATACGATTTGGATGTGTAGGACTAACGACTTGATTTAGTTCTCTCAACATATTCGATATCATCATTCTGCTTTCTTCAGGAATCTCACTGGGGTCCGGTCTGTCGTTATTGCTTTGGTTGAAGAAAGACGGGTTTCCGAATGGACTAATTGGTGGAACATTCTGAACCTTTCGGGGTTGTAGACCAGGCGCTGCTTTCACGGATTGTCGTAGCTCGGGGACTGCCCCTGCCATGACGAACGGAGTGGGCCTAATCATGGGTACCGTGGGACTGACCACCTGACAGGGTTTGGATACAGGCGGCCCCTTAGACTGACTCACCGGCATCTGAGTCGGTTTTCTGATTGGTTGTACAGAGGCGTAGTGAGGCGCCGTGTATTTCTTCTTTTGCTGTGACCTGTCATTGGGATCAGCATACCCACTAGTAGAAGTAATATTACACATACTGGAGGCACAAGGGGAACTAGTGCTGCGTGGTATTCCAGAGGGAGACTGGTGATGGCCCACTATGTTGCTATCGCTGACGTTCCTGTGGATTTGTTTGTAGTGATCCCCGCCCCGAGTCTGTGGCGGGGGTGACTGGGGAAGAAGGGGACTGTTTACACTAATAGCCTCGTCTTCAAATATGGGGGTAGCGTATAGATCGTTCATTGGATGCCGTGAGGAACTGTGACCAGGATAAGAGTTCAGACTGCGGACAAAGTGATCGTTCGTCTGTTCGGAGGTACCCGGACTTGTCTTAAGGTTATCAAACAATGAGTTCTGCAGTGGGAGGACATTTTGAGTTCTCACGTTCATGAAGTGTACAGCAGGCAGCTCTGGGGAATCCATGCGCGCATACGTCACTTCCGACTCCGTTTCAGATATATGACCGGAAATACAATGTGACAGAGCATTAGAGGATGGTTTGCGAGCCGGATATTTGGGGCTGTCGGAACTGTTCCTCCGTTTCCGGTTCAAACTTCCGGGAGGAGTTGGCATTCCTTTAGTGGGTTCAAAGTTCAACGGCAAGCGATTCTGAGACCGTAGAGACTCGTTCCTAGATATACTTTCATGTGACGACAAACTTGCGGCACTTGGATTCCTTACAATGAGAGCCCCGGAAGCCGACTGACCTGTCACGTGACTGTTGGACACATTGCCCATACTGTTGATGCTGGGTGACCCATTAATTGCCGACAAACGTGATCCAGGGTTGGGGATGTTAGGTGAACTCGGTGACACACCAAGAGGTGGCAGATTTGGAATAGCAGCTGTGGATAGTCGCGGCGATGAGGCTGTTTGGAGAATACTGCCGGGCCGCCTTCTGCCAACTAATATGTAGGTCACCATATCACCTTTACCCTTAACCTTAATGACCCCTCGACATTGAAACTCGTATTTTTCGTTCAAGACATTGTAAACATCCTCTGTCACCTAGATCAAAGAGAAAATGAGCGCATCTAAAGTGAGGGATTAATTCATTCAAAATGATTCAAATATATTCCAAATTATTTTAGTGATAAACAACATATGTCCTTAAGCCGGCTAACAGGGTTCTCGTTCATAAAATCAAGCAGAACCACGAGCTCGATTTAGATCTTAGTCCCACTTTTACAACTGGGAAAGTTAGACGGATATCAAATGTGACCTGGTCTAAGTGTTATGACCCCCGTGGTGTGATAGTTTACCTGTACGAGGTCCGGTTTCCCCGTGCTCTCCATTCTACTTGCTACATTCACCGTGTTTCCCCAAATGTCGTACTGAGGCTTCTTGGCGCCAATAACCCCCGCCACCACTGGACCAATATTAATACCTGGAAACGAGAAGTAATCAGTAAGAATTATGTGCAAAAATGTTCGAAGGTAGCATTATGATAATTATTTTAACAATTTAAGGTTAAATTTTCGCTAATGATATCCCTGAAAATTTATAAACTGCGTGTTATCTCGCCATTTCATTCAATTTACATTATTAGAATATAACCCACTTTTTCATGCAATAAGCAATCGCTAAATATTCTATTATGTGATGTATTTAATCTTAAGAATTTCTTTAAGTTCACAGCGACGTCACATTTAGATTGACAGCTTAGAAAGCCGAAAACAAAAGAGAGTTGATATCTCATTGGCACAAAACTTTTGATCAGCCAATGAAAAAGTGGGATATGTTCTAGGTAAGTTAGATCATATTACGTAAAATTTACGCGATTTTAAAAGAAGGGGGCGGAGGGAGCGCCCCCTTCTTAATCACGTTTTTACTTAATATGATATAACTATTACTAAGTCACCGATATCCTTATTTTCTCGTAGATGCTCTACTACAACAATAAACTATCACCAGTCACTCACCGACTTTGAGCTGGAAGTCGTTGTACGAGTTCTCGTTAATGACTTTCATTTTATCCATCATCGCCAGAACAAACTCGACCAGTATCTCCATGTAATGACTCATAGAGCCACGGGTTTCCTGTACCAAAAATGATTTTACACCTTAAAATACATTGCTTTCATATTATCGCCTGCATATTTTAAATTTTATTAATATGAATCCATGTTACCTGTAATTTATAATCCGGCATCAGACCGACTGCGGCCATATAAGTACTACCAATGGTTTTGATTTTGTCTATGGCACGGAAACGAGGCTCGTTCAAAAGCTGAAACATGTCAGGGAAAATAATACAAAATGCACAGTTACAACGCACTTTGAAAAATTGCAACGCATCCTAAAATCAAATACAACTGACAAAAGATGATGGTATCGAAAGGAAGATAAATCATTGAGATTATTTCTTACATATATTATTTTTATTGGTTTTTTTTTAATTACAATGTACCTCATCAAAATCCACGATGATCTCATTAAGCACTCTCAGACATTCCATGCCCTGGTTGTTGGCGTCTAGTTCTATGTAAAAGTTCGAGAAGTTCGGAATGGACGCAAAGAATACGCCCACTTTAGGATAATACTGACTGTAGAGTTCCTGAAACACAAGAAGAATTTTCAGTAGTTGTATACGCTATATATATAAACAGTTGATCAGAAGTAGTGCAGTGTTTTATGATAGTTAAAGTTCAGATGAAAATAATTATGAAGGTTTTATTGCCAAATCATTATATAACCTTTGATTGTCAAATTAAGCAATCATCGAGATATTTTAAGGTGGCTCACTATAATACTTTTCAAATCAGCAGAAAACAGAATATAAATGCATGATAAGAAATAACTTAAAGTCAATTAGATAAATAAGCAATTTTATGGGGGAAAAATATGAGATTTCCTAAAAAAAAATCAGTAAATTTGAACGAAAGCCTTACGCGGATTTAACTTAGGACCTACCGTTCACACACCCAATACTTAACCACTGGTGATATTCAACCAAATCGTATAAGCATTGTTGTACTGAGCTACATTAGATGTAAATCTTTATTTTAAACAAATTATATTCATTGTATACCCTTTATATTGATAATGAGTTGCTTCTTGTGTATTTTTCCTTAACGTTTAACGTATTATATTAATTACGCTGATATTATTTGGTTAATAGCGTTGTGTTGTCTTACCGTTTTCTTGCTAGAAGTATCTAAAAAATGCGCGGCCACGTGCGCCGGAAGTAGATTGCACAGGATCCGTTTGTTGTTGTTCTGGACTTCCGTCATCCCGATCTTCTCCTCCGTGGCCTGGGATTTCCACAGGAAGTCTATCCGTGACGTCCACTCCTGCTGGCGACCTTGTAAATACAGGGTCATCATGAATACGATTAACACAACCACTCCAGTGACCCGTGTCGGCACATGATGGCTGCAAAATACAAAAAGTGATCATACTTCATTTTGAAATCATAAGACTTTTAGTAATATTGTTTGCATGATGACTATTACGTTATTTATATGCAAAAAAATACATTCTTCTTTAAAAGCCAAGAATAAGATTGTAAATGCATAATTAAAGTTCTCGTTTTATTATAACCAGAAGGAAGATATGATCGACGTACAACACGACTTAAAACTGTTCTCATAATGAGAGCTCGGTGTCTCTTCTTTAACATGTAATATATATTTCAACAAAAATCGTCAAATAGGGCAAAACTACGAGTCATGCTATAAAATTTTTTTTTCAATATAAATTAGAAATATTGAATGAAGGATTAAAAAGGTCCCTACCTGTGAGCCATGTCAAACGTCTCGAAGATGTTTCGGTGTGTGATCTCCATGACAACGATGTACACGGCCAACATGACAGCCATCAGTAGAAACTTGATTCCCGCCGCCAGCTTCAGAAACACGGAAACGGAAATAAAACTCAGCACGCCGGCTAGGAAGATGTATTGTGGGTAATCACACGAGAGGTGCGTCTTCCCGCCCCCGCTCAGGCCATTCAAGGTCAGCTCCTCGAACAGCGTGGAGGAACGGCAGCAAAACTGAATGAAGGAACACAAGTATTATGGAGTTTCCAATCAGGAAGTTTCATCTTTAATTTACTTCAAATATACTGTAAACCAAGTTTTAATCGCGTGGGAGAGTTTTTGGCGAGGCTCGAGAAAGCCTCCTCGTCGCGAATATTTCTTGCCGCGAACCACTGTCAATATAATCTACATTTGATAGCTAAAATTAGTCGGTACTAACCAGTTTATCTCCCGTTAATCGCAATATAAAGATGTCGCGAATAAAATTTGGTTAATAGTTTGTCGAAATGATACTTACAATGTTTACTTGGGACATGGAGTAAATGAGAATAATGGTCGCCAGCATTATAAAGAGCCGGAGTCCTGAGGATTTCCGAATATCAAACACTGTGCACTGTAAAATAAAGGCACGCAAATTCAATACTGACTACTGGAAAATGAAAGAAAGTCTCAGTCATTTCAAAGTATTCAAATGGAAGAACTGTTTTAACATACATATATAATTTGAAAAATGCTTTAGTTGAAAAAAAAAAAGTTTAATCTTTATAAAACTGAAAGCAGATTTGATGGGAAAGGAATTAACTAAATGTAAGTTTAAAAACTACTTTTAAAATAAAAGTAGGGTACTTATAACATCAATTCATGCAAGGGGAACAAATGTAGATCATTATAAACGGTAATGAATGTTTGAAGAACAAATCAAAACTAAATCATTACTACTGACAAAGTAATGGTAATTAGAAAACTTGAAGCAACTTTTTACAGGATAACCATATGCCAAAACCAAATTTGACATCGAAAAATGAATAACCTGCTGTCCTGCCAGAAAGACCTGTAACAGCATCGCTTCAATAAGTTACAGATCATTGACCCATTCACAAGGGAAAAAACTCTCATTAGGGTGCATGAATATTAAGTCAATTTATCAAGTTCGGTGAAATGATTATCAGGAGATATAAAATACATGAGTATATGGAGGGGTGATGAACCTTAGATATCATACATGTCTGACACCAATAAGGCTTCAAATCGCGGACATCTGTTCGGTGTAAAACCAGACATAAGAACAGTGTTGATGGGCTTTTAGTTAAGTTTATGAGGACAAAGCTCCGCGTTAAAAAGGATTCTGTCGTACATCAGCTTCAAACGCTTTCAGTGAATCCACATATCATATCTCTACGAGTTCCTTGCTTATATCCATGGTGAAATACGATTTTGTTGTCGTTTGTTTACCATGCAGCTTATTTTTATTTTTCACTGTTATTCATATTATGAAATTTCGTGTCTTCTGTCAACAAAACACTTCAATGTCTGTGTCTGACCATGATTTGCGACGATGGTGAATGACATTCTTTCAAAGACATTTGGAATTTCAATCCTTTTTATTTTATGTTTACTTGTATACTTATTATGTGGAACAGTAAGTGTTATTTTGAGATTTTTGAAAGCGGGAAAATGCAGAAATCGAGAGTGAACCCTAATTAAGTTAGAACAGTCATAGTTAATAAGCAAGTGAGGTCAATCAATAGTGACGTATGCATTATCGTCTGCTTACTTTGAGTTTGACGCTGAGGATGAGAATCAAAACGAGGGCGATCCAACAAAATGTCGTCAGGAACAGAATCAACAACAGCAGCGTTCTGTAATAAAATAAAATAAACGAGTTTAATGATATGCAGTATATTCACATACATTTATAAATATACATAAGAAGTACCATAACTATACATTGCAATTAGTGTTTGTTTTAATTCAATATTATTATGAAACACAAACTTTAAGATAGTTTACTTGATGTTTCAAAAACGTTTTGAGTAACTAATAAAAAAACAATCTCTAATGTGTTAAGATTCTAACAGAATGTATTTTGTGCTCTTTTGTAATTTTATTTTTAATTTAGTTTTTTATGTCTTTAGATCTACTGCAAAATTCCTTTTGTCGAAGCCAACTTTAAATATTGTGAGGAGCACACTTACTTCTGTCATATTAATTTCCTAACTATTTTAAATTTTAAATACATAAATTTCACTTGTCGAAAAATGAACATCGCATCTTACATTTTTAAAATCTGAATATGCAAGATCTTTACATTAAACCACTGTGAGGGATCTGCATGACGTTCGATTTTGTCAAGGAAAAAGTTTTTTCCCTTGTCAGTAGACTGGTTCATTCAGATAAATTACCTTGGAAGAATGATAGTTTGCATCCCCGCCATACAAATCAGCATCACCAGGGAACAGATCATACTGCTGCTAAAGGCAAAGTCGTTAGTGGACTGGTACTGTCAAAATCAAAGTAATGAAAGTACTGAAAGCTGTTTAATAGTATCAAAGTAATGAAAGTACTGAAAGCTGTCAAATAGATACTGACAAATAGAATCTAAGAAAATGGATGTCTTATAATAATAATACAAAGTCGTTGGTGGACTGGGACTGTCAAATAGAATCAAAGTAATGAAAGTATTGAAAGATGTATAATAAAAACAGGGTAACTCATTGTTGTTTCTGTGGTCTTTTTTCAAAGCAGAAGCGATGTAGTTTCATTATCAATTGGTTTAATGTGGTTTTCGTTCAGCGATTCGTTAATTAATTCACTTTCCCTAAATTTTAACTAAATCAAAAAAATGTGAACAATTTGTTGGTTCGACCATTCCCGTTGAGTTTACGAAACCTCAAATCTACATGTTTTTCGAAAACAACGAAAATTGATATGCTCAGTTAATAATGAAACTACGATTACAATATAATTTACATCGACCAATGAGGAAGAAAAATTCAACCATTGAAGTATACCTGTTTCTCCTGGAAGGAGCTCTTGAACCTGAGCGTGAAGCTGTTGACCTGCTCGCGCTTCTCCTTCTCCAGGTTACGGGCCTTGAGCGCCTGGGAGATGTACTTGTTGGCCGACTCAGTGGTGGTCTGCTGCTTAGACGGACTCCGACTGAACGAATTAAAAAAAAACAGTTTACCACATTGCTCACCTTTAAATCAGTAGTTGTCTGCTGTTAGAGGGACTCCAACTGAATACTGACCACAACAACACACGTTTTATAATTACTGTTCCTCTGAAACTATTTTTTTTGACATTAATGCGCCATAAGAATGTGATAAAACTCGTAATTTTAAGATTAACATAATCAAATTTTCTGTATATATGATACATGATTATTGACCATTTTGTGTTTACAAATTGATGTACTGGTAACCTTTTTCATAAATATATTATGGGTATGTGAAGAAATTTCTTAAATCTAAGACTGACGCAATCACACAAATGGAAGCTAAAAAGCTAAATGCTAGCGTAATTGAACATTCCATTTTATGCTACCACAGTAAACATACGTAATTAATTATCTTAATTATTATTTCTTGTCAATTTAATCATATATATATCATTTTATCGCATACCTTGACTGCCCTTGGAAGGCCTTCCTGATTTTGTCTCTCACAGAGTATCCGAAGTTCGACTACAAAAAAAGATCTCTCGTTAGGACACCAGATATAGATTAGCCGTATATAGGACATTAACTACAGATTTATCGTATCTAAGACATCATCTATAGATTAACCATATCTAGGAGATAATCAATAGATTAACCATATCTAGGACATCATCTACAGATTAACCGTATCTAGGACATCATCTATAGATTAACCATATCTAGAACATCATCTACAGATCAACCGTATCTAGGACATCATCTACAGATTAACAGTATCTAGGACATCATCTATAGATTAACTGTATCTAGGATATCATCTATAGATTAACCGTTTCTATGACATCATCTACAGATCAACCGTATCTATGACACCATCTACAGATTAACAGTATCTAGGACATCATCTACAGATTAACCGTATCTAGGACATCATCTACAGATTAACCGTATCTAGGACATCATTTACAGATTAACCGTATCTAGGACATCATCTACAGATTAACCGTATCTAGGACATCATCTACAGATTAACCGTATCCAGGACATCATCTACAGATTAACCGTATCTATGACATCATCTATAGATTAACCGTATCTAAGACATCATCTATAGATTAACCGTATCTAGGACATAGATTAACCGTATCTAGGACATCATCTATAGATTAACCGTATCTAGGACATCATCTAAAGATTAACCATATCTAGATCATCTACAGATTAAGCGTATCTAGGACGTTATCTATGAATTAACATATCTAAGACATCATCTATAGATTAACCGTTTCTAAGACATCATCTACAGATCAACCGTATCAAGGACATCATCTATAGATTAACATATCTTGGACATCATGTATAGATTAATTGTATCTAGCACATCATCTACAGATTAACAGTATATAGGGCATTAACTACAGATTAACATATCTACGACATCATCTATAGATTGACCGTTTCTATGACATCATCTACAGATCAACCGTATCTAGGACATCATATACAGATTTACCATATCATAACTCAGACTTCACATCTATTTTATGTTTTGATTATTACATCCGACATTTTTCAGTATACTGGGTTTGATTCCAAACTGGGATAACATATGGTTAGATACGCAGTATTTAACACATGGTGTCTTGAAATAAGGCTGGTTGGAAGTGATTTGTTATATCATGTGATTTGAAGTGATCTTAATTATGCTGAAATTAGCTTCGGAATATTGCTCTTTCAACTTCTAATGCACAGGAGTGTCGTTTACGTGGTTGTAATTTTCATTAAATTAAATTAAGTCCATGACTTTATAAAGTCGTGCACTTAACTTAATTTAGTAAAATAAAACTTCCTGAATGACACGAGGATAACTTCGCAGTAATTGACTAAAAAAAGATTTTTTTAAAATTCAAAATCACCTTTTCTTATCACGTTTTCAAACAAAAAATCTGGCTGATTACACATCAGGGAGTTGCGTAATTTTATTGAAGCCTGAAATATTAGA
>CM065924.1:75683-119835 GCA_033439105.1 Magallana nippona | reverse complement strand
AAGCACCCAGTATATTATTTCCACCTCTGCACAAAATCAGCATACTTTCCCCTGGGCGGTAAAAAAAACAACCCTCCTGTTATCGGATTACATTACCGGAATCTTCCGTCAATGTTTCATGTTTCACTTAATTGCCTTTTATTTCAGCACATCTTGTTGTCAGCACCATTCGCCGAGTTCTATACTGCACTGGAAAAAAATCAATCCGTCTTTATTAAAAGAAAAATTAAACGTCTCCTTCGATTTAACGAAATACAATTTCGGAACTTTTTAAATGGCAATTTATAATGGTAATAATTCCGTCCTAGAAAAATGAATTTAATTAAACGAGGTTATCTGCTTTATATGTATCCTTATACAATTAAAAAATTAAACATTTAGTATAAAAAAATTCTTTGCTTAAATGTACATACCTAATTATTACAAGCATTGCTATGCAAACATTTTGTATTAAAACTGATAACAATGACCTTGATTAAACTCTCTCTCTCTCTCTCTCTCTCTCTCTCTCTCTCTCTCTCTCTCTCTCTGTTTACATTCCAACGTATGTACTACGTGACCCCAATGAGTTACCTCCTCTTTGACCTACGATTTAGGTATTAATAGTTAATTTACATTTTTCAGTGTCTTTGTCTGTGATAACACTACAAATCGATTTTTTCTTGTACAGTCCAATATATTCAAATGACGTGCTGTTGGGGTGCAAGCGGGGTTTGCATAATTAAAAGAACTTATGTCAATATTCTAATATTAACTATTATCGTACAGTTGCTGAAAATTATATAAATATAAGTAATAAGGAATCATTCTTTGAGCATTATAAGATCGTACTTTCGGTCGGAGCGTGATCAAATTTATCATAAAGCTTTTCGGACTTTATTGGATTTGACCACGCCCCGACCAAATGTACAACTTGCGAGTCTTAATTATGAAATTTTTGGAAACTCATGGGATTTCTATACATAAGACTAATTTCAATAGTGTAGTATGAAGAAAATCTGTGGGTTCAATGGTGTAACGTACATAGAGAGCCCATTTTAGTTACGCTCCCCTTGGATTCAAATGTGACTAGTCACCCACCTTAACTTAAGTAAGAAGCTTGTGTTTTTAGCTTCCATGTTTATTATAATACAAGCTGGCATGGTTACCTTTTTTTAAACTTCATTCCATCATCCAATTGAACTTGATTTTTTAGACTGATTAATTTACAGCCATTCATTGGGAAAAAAAATAAAAGGAAAAGATTCTTATATTTCTGCAAGGCAGGGTTTCGGTGGGATTACTGCATGTCTTAAATCTACAAACTTTGAAAAAGTGTAAATAATTTTATTACTTTTTAGTACAATCATGAGAAGAGACATCCCAAAAGTCTAATTCAAAATATGAAGACTTCATTCTTACCCTAAAAAATCTGTAGAATACAGGAGCTTCCGGGGGCTTCGTCCCGGGACCCCCATAAAAATAAAACGAAATGTTTCTTATATTTCTGCAAGGCAGAGGATTTTGATGGGATTACTACTCGTCTTAAATCTACAAACCTTTAAAAATTGTAAATAATTTTATTGCTTTTAAGTATAATCACGAAAAGAAATATTACAAAAGTCTAAATAAGAAGACTTCATTTTTACCCTACAAATTTGCAGAATCAAGGAGCTTCCAGGGGCTTCGCCCTGGACCCACTGGGGACCTCAAGACTCCCTGCCTAAAATTGGCATAATAATCGAAGAATGATTTCTTATTTCTGAAAGTGAAATGAAACAAAAATAAATAAATTCCAATCTTTGTAATTATATTCAATAGAAATGTAATATCTTTATTTACAATACTTAGGTACGTTGAATAGTAACTAAAATACATTTTAATATTCTTATTTTTACTGTTATCATTTTCTTAAAATGACGTTTAATTTCCATTTATAAAAAGTGCCCCACTACACTACCGGTATATCCACCTCTGCACATAATCAGTATAGAGTTAACATGTAACCCTGGCTGTAAAAGACCACCCTCCTCTGTCGGTGTAACGAAGAATATTGACCCGGGGTCATATTTCAACGTTGATTATTGATCCGGGGTGCTTTTTCTAAATGTGAAAATTGAGACTAAAAGTCGTTGAATTCATGCCCGGGGTCATTTTTCAATAGCTTGATTTTTTCCTTACCTCTTGATCTTTACTCGTTAAAAAATAACGTTGTTGAAAATTGAATCCACCTACAGAGTTTTGAATTGTCTTTGAACTTGCTCTACGTGATTTGAATAAATGTACTTGAAATTAATTTTCAGACACTTTTTCGTGGGTGTGTTAATTAGGCGATATTGAAATTCCCTCCCTGTAAACTTTGCTGTAAATTTACTAGGAGGGTGTAAATAAAATATATGAAAATTACAGTTTTATATAAAACATATATTATTCTGTAAATTGTGTATTTACACTCACCAAGAAGATTTACAATTATCAATATATGTATAAATACAACATTAAACAAAATGGTATGCTGTAAATTTTGGATTTACACCCCTACAGCAAAAATATGAAAATGGACTAAACAGTACATGTATTTCGTGTAACCGTGTTCACCAATAAACAAAATTGTTTCTATTCAGACATTATCTTATATGTGAAATTCACAAATCATAGCTATTACATGTAATATACGCTAAAAGTTCACTAGACCTGTATTTAACGTAGTTACATACATTTGTACTAGTATATGAAGGATTAATCTGATAATTCGAGACCTAATTACTAAATTATTTCATTTTTTCGAGAGACGGTTTATTTATTTATTTTTTAACTAAAGTTGTTTAAAACACATTAGTCTAAAGAACAATACAGGCACGTAGCATCAGGGTGGGTCGATGCGGGGGGGGGGGGACCCTTTTTGTCACAGTAAAGATTTTTCTTAAATTTTTATACAAAAATTGAATTATCATGGACTTGGCCCCCACTTTTTTGAGACCATGTGAAAAATTGAAGAAAAAAAGTGAAATTGAAGTTATATGTGTACTACGCTACCCTCCTACCTCCCGCTCCCACCCTCACGGATTAGGATTTTCATAATTTACGGAAATTGCCTTTGTTTTTGTTTGTCACGATTTTTTGGATGAGACTGTCCCCCACTTTTAAAAAAACGACGCTATGTGCCTGGAATACGAATTAACTGTAATCTTTTAATTGAAGATATATTTCATTAACATGTGCTTATTTGTTGTTGAATTTAAAACCGGTTTCATGATCAAAATTTCACGATGCGGACCTTTAATTACTACCCTGGTCAAAATTCTTCGTTACACCGGATTACATTTCCGATATCTTTCGTCAATGTAAATGTGCCGTGTAATCTGTGAATATTATTTTACAAAATCGAAAAATAATTAAACTATTAAACAAGAATCATAGATTTTTTTTTTAATTGATCAATTTAAAAACAATTGTTTATATATTTATACAATATTATAGGGATAGGTCTTAAATTTTTGCGCATAGTGTTTTCAGCACCACAATACGTACATTTTAATATAATCATTTCTGTAGGGGGAAAATGTTACAAAATATAAAATCTCTGAACAATCATCTACTAAAAAATCTTTAAGACGATTAATTGAATCTTTGAATTTATTTCAAATTTTTACTTCATCGTAGATGTGTGTGACATTTTAACCTGCAAAAAAAAATTCTAAAGAAAGTCAAAATTATGGACAAATTTATGTTTAAATGGTAGCATTTTTCATGTGTTTATAACCACTTGTGTAACTAGTTTTGGATTTTTTTTTTTTTGAAAGTGACTATATGTTTATCACCGGTTACGTCTTTAACTTTATGCATCTGTGATGTATTTGCAAAACTTGGTTGCTACTGTACATATTACATGTACCTGACGATTTTGGATGCTGGAGGTCGTAAATGATTTTGACGACATGAATTAAAACTTAAAGAATAGGTGTCCTGATGACATAATTTAATACATGGTTCAAATGAATGGTGCATATTTTAATATTTTAAATGCATCGCATTTGTGACCGCTTAATCTGCGTGAAAGCTTAGGGAAACATGGAAGGGTCAACAATCTTAGAATGTATTTCATCTAAGTACCTTATGGCTTCAGTTCTATTAAAACGGGCAATGTTGGTGTAACTATGAATATGAAGTACAGGGATTGTTTCAAATCTCGAGTATGCGTGTGCTTGTGAAGGATAAAGTTTATAGCAGGACATGGTCTCGCAGCTGTATACATACTGAATACGACTGGTCTTTACTAATCTATATCTGCTTTATCAAGTAACTGTGGATATGAGTAATAGTTAATTGTTTCGGGTTTTATCCGATTGTTCTTTCCGATAAATTTCATTTTATCAAATAAAATATACAACATGACTACTTTTAAGTAGTCATGTTGTATATCTTATTTGATAAAATGAAATTTATCAGAAAGGGCACGATCTTGACTTTGGGACGCTTATGCAAAATGATATTTTAGGAGCATTATATTCAAAGTAAAATAAAATAGCTCCTATTGAAGTAACGTTTTGTCCTCAATCATTTATACTTGTGTGGTATGTAACTATGTATATGAAATAATGAAGTGCCGATGTGTGAACTCGATTGTTTACACAAGCAAAACTGGGATATATACTTGTTTCTGGCGTATTTTGAAAATTATCAAGGCATCAATTACTTTTGATTTAATTAATTTCTTTTATTGCCATCATGTAAGTGACAATATACCATTAGATATCTTAATTTCAACATGGTCAAGTCATTCAACCACACTCCTATCCCCCGTCCATATCTATCAAATTAACCGCCCCAATATGAAACACATTCCGATGCCCCTGTTTAAACCTAACTTTGTCCAGCCTCAGCTACGTAGCATGAAATTGATAACGACCCAACCTTAAAAAATCACCCCAAAACTGAATAATTAATAGTTTCAAGTTTGTTAAAATTATGAAATCCATGGTTACGGGTGGTGGTGTTTGCTTATGGCTCCATTTGTGGCTGTAAAGATTATTAGAGGAAATTTTCCCATTGATTGGACTGTTGGTTTGTTTCGGGATCATAGTAGTGGAACCAACTTTCATCAATTGTAACAATTCTGTCTAAAAAACTTGCGCCGCCTCTGTCAATTGTTTTAATAAACTGTCTTGACAATTCTACTTTCTTTTCCAAAGTTTTACTAGTCAAAAGTCTTGGAACCCACCGTGCACAGACACGACTCATATTTAAATCTTGAAATGAAATGTCATGTACCGTAGTCTTGAAACTTCACATTTTTCTGCAACTCCGCGCACTGATAGTCGCCGATCACCGTCAATAACGTCACGAACTTCATTTTTCACGGCTCCACAATTTCGAAATGATGTTTTCCCTCCCTCACATCATCCATTACATTCTCCCTTTCGTCTGAAAATCTTTTGTGTCACTTTAATACTAGGGAAAGGCTCACATTCCTATGTTTTTTCCGACTGTTTCAGAAATGTGTGAGTCTCTGTAGGAGTTATTCCGATGCCCGCACAAAATGTTATTACCGCTCGGTGCTCCGCCTTTTCCGAATGCGTCTCCTTTTTTGGCAATGACGGTCCAGAATTTATAGATTCAAACATCGTTTTCTCTGCCATTTTGTTACTGTGAAAGTTCAAATTTTGCAGATATGACCTAAAAATTATAGCCAACGTCATAATGTTAATGTCATCTCAATATTCGCGGAATTTTGCGGTTTAAAATGATAAGGAACATATTTTATTAAAATTTCGCCTTGCTCCAGGTCACCGTCCAAAGTCTATTAACGAAGCCGTATTTGTAATCATACACTTAAAATAGTGTAAAATTTTACATTTTTTAATTCCCATATAGTATAGGATTATAAATACGCTCGCGTGCATTAATTCTGTATATTAATTACGTCGGGTTCGAAAAGTAGCTAAGCAAAAGTAATTAAACAGTTCCTCGAAAATAAAATATCAGGACAGCGCCTGCTATTCAGAGGAATTTACTTTGTTTAATTTGAAAAATTGTCTACTTATTGAAAGCACCGAGCGATATTTTACAAAACATTGATTTGTATGATATGAAGATGCATTCATAATTGAAATACACTTGTTGATGAAATAAATATATTCTTTAACTGATTTTGATTTTTGAAAATGTTACAAAACATATGCTACATGTCTTCTCGGGCGACAATACCAGAATATTTGTCCCTCTGTGACAGGAAAGCGCTGGAGTGTTATGTCGCCCGATGCCGAAGGCATCGGGCGACATAACACTCCAAAGCTTTCCTGTTACCTCGGGGTAAGTATTCTGGTATTGTCGCCCGAGGAGACATGTAATATATGTATAATCTAGTGAGAATATACTACTGAATATAACAACATAGACTAGTGTCTGTGCATGTACATCTTGAAAGTATATCCTGTTACATGAATAGAGTAAAACCAAAGATTTCCTAAACTTACTATAATAATCTCTTTGACCAAGAGTTCCACTTTGAAACAAATAAATACATCGGTGAAGGTCACAATAGAAATAGATTCAAAGTTGTTTTAGCGTCTATTTCGTTGATTTTTAAGACGGCACATTTGAATTATGTAAGAATTTCTGCAACAATACATGTATTATACTACATCACCTGAATGGTGGTGGTCAGTTCTGTATGTGCATCGAAAGTTCTTCGGTGAACAATGCCGTACATTTTAAGTGCACTGAGTATTAAAGCCCCGGAGTCCGTGTCACAAAGATTTCCTAAGATGTTTCCTAAGATAGAACTTAAGATATGATTAATTTATAACTTAGGAAGTTCCTAAGATTGCCAAAGCTGTTTCACAAAGTTTCTTAGCGTAATGCAGTTAACTTATTTTAAGATACATTGTAAGTCACTTGAAATCATATCATATTGTTAATTCTATAAATTGATACCGAATAAGTAAATTCTTTTCATTAAGATACGAATGTAAACTTTATAAGTGACTGTAACATTTCATTGTTCACATTGAAAAATCTTTGAAAAGTTAAATGTGTAAATAGAGTGTAAACAGTGTAGCTTCTATGTACATGTACTGAAATTTTGTATTAGTCACATGCATACACGAGTAGATGAAAATTACGTAATAAACCCGTATAATCCTTGAAAACGGTATTTTTCGAATTTGAGAGAAAGTGCATTGATCTTAGCATCTATTTGGTTTTTGTTTGATTTTTTTGCTACATGAACATTAATTTCATTTATACATTTTTAATCTTATTTGGATATGACATCATGAATCAAATGATAACATTGGCCACTGCTAGAATTTCTGTTATTCTTCATTAATGTTTTGGTCTAGTTGGTCCATTATACGTATTTTAACTTATATAGGAATGCTTATTCCTAAATTGAATTAAACTCGTTAGTTGAGAAATCCAAATTTTATGATTTTACTATATCATACGGTATATTCCAAATGTAATACAATAGTAATGCAGTGACAAGTAAGATTTGAAATGAAGAGATGTGGAACATTTAACTTAGTTCACCGTAACGCATGTTTCCTTGTAATGGTTGACACAAGTGTGATGAGGTTTTTTTTTAAAAAAAGAAAACATCGCAAATAAATATACCTCGGCTATTAGAAGAAGCGAGGGTAAAAGGCAAATATTTCTTAATGAAACAGAATTCCCATGGAGGATTTAGCATCGACATTCCTAAACTACTTCCCGGTCCCCCCCCCCCCCTTACAAAAAAATCTACTGAACAACACCCCTACTACCAGCACCACACACACACACACACACACACACACACACACACACACAAAACACCTAAAATTTTCAAGAAAAAGAAAATTTTATTTGGTGGAGAGATAGGACAAATCATCCAGTCATTCTGTAATTAAGTATATTTAGTATGTATCAGTGATTCTCGGACATGTATGATTTAGTTATCAGTGGACTATACATATAGCTATACCATCTATCAATCTGCGCGTGCAACCATATAATCTAAAAAAATGTAAAAATTAATTGTCACTATGCAAATGGTAATAACCAAAATATGTAGATATCTGAAGGTAATTACTTAAGTCTGAAAGAAATTAATTGAAGAAATATATGTATATTTGAAGTTTTCAATGTAGAAGTAAAATGACAAAGGTCTTGATGATACGTGTATTCTAACTAGTATGTTTGTTTAATATTATACCTAAGACATCGATTTACTTGTCTTAAAGTTAAGACATAACTTAAGAATTTCATAAGGTACGAAAGGAATACTGAAACGGATAAGTAATGAACTATGGAAAAAGTTCTTTCCTAAGATATAACCTAGTCCTAAGTATGCTTTGTTAAAAGGAGCCCAGGGTCACACTGTCACGATTTGGAGCTACGAGTTGTGGCCAGTTAAAGGGATATGGTGACGCACAAACCCATGATTTAGCCAATATCGGTGTTCAAAAGTAAATAAATCGAATTAAAAAGAGAAAAACAGAATTAAGCGTTGCGTCAACACACAATTATTGAGTTTCCCTTCCGCTTCATAGCCACGCAAGTGCAGGGGAATATAAATACTGCAACGTGGTATATATCTTGAGCCAGCAGCCTCTGATTCAAACCCGATGTCTTCAAGAACTACATATTTATTAAGATGCACTCTCTTTGAATGCATATATCTTACCACAGACATCGAATAGCTTCAAATTCAAATTCTTTTCTCAGTGTGTCAATCCCACTGTAACTATTTTTAGACAGCAACCACAATCACGTGATACTTAAACATTGTCCAAAACAACTCCATGTGCAATTTCCGGATGAGTTTTAATAACTTGTAAACTGATAGGTAATTACTTATGAAGCGTAAATCTTCCGTATGATGAAATTTTGTATATTTCTTCTTATTTCCGTTGTCATAATAAAAAATTTAAACATATATTTTGAGTCACCGTGTCACTTTAAAACTCGCCACAACTCTTCAGGTATCGTGTAGGACTCGAACACAAATTTATGCATGTCGAATGAAAATGTCTCTTTATGTCGCCAGTGCTCGCCAAGCAGCAGCGAGAATTTCAATTAGTTTTGAATTGATTTTCTCGAACAAATGTCGAAGACATTTTGAACTGATGTCGTCCAATCTTGTGTGCACGTCGGCGATAATTCGTATGATGTCGTAGTTCGATCGACATGCAACGAGTTGCGTTGCGAGTTCAGAGGACATTAATACGATCTCTGCTCAACATGCAACGAGTTTGAAAGATTTCTGTTCAACATTTGTACGAATTTGTACGTGTTCTGATCGACTTTTTCTTCGACATTGCGATTGAGCTGTTATATTTTCTTTTATTTTTTCTCTGTTCTTTATTACGTGGATGATCATCAGATCATCTTTAGCAGCATCTACCTTCATTGCATAGGTTTCTGAACCTTTTTTTCGGGTCATAAAGATAAGTATTAATGAGAGCCAACAAACGAATGAATAGTCAAGTTGTAATAGTTCGTCTACATTCGTACATTTCCCGTAGAACAATCGTCATAACTCGTTCAAGAACTCGTGCAAATGTCGACTAAACTCGCCTTAGTTCGTACATTCTCGTAGGAAATATTCGATTCTGGAGAAAGTGTCGTACATACATGTGCATCATACAGATGTGTCTTAAATTCCCATGAAAAATAAACTTCCGTCCTAATCTCGTGTAAGTGTGGAAGGGAACTCGAGCAGAAATCGAACTGATATCCTTGACATCAAAGATCATCGCAAACTCGCGGAGTTTTTGTCGAGTTATAACTCAACAGCACTCGTGGTAGCTCGTAGCTCTAAATCGTGACAGTGTGTTTTGGGCTTATAATATTAATGTAAATTAATAGTTGGCCGAGTTTAAAAGCAAATATGCACTCCCTAATAACATACTGTCTAACTTTTACTAACGTTTCTTGTGTATGCGTTGTGTTGATAGGCTGACGCCTTTTTATGGTGATTCCATGGGAAAGCTCAATTCGTAACTCTCGCTCAAGTATATGCTGAACAAAAAGTCTAAAACGAAACAAAGGTTTAAAGCTGTATTTACATATCTATTGTAGGAATTGTTTAATTTGACGGAAATATTAGCTAAGAAGATATCAAAGACAGTTGTCAAGGGGAGTAACATTTTCGTCACATAAAAGTATTTCGGGTCTTTATATCCTGTTGTTACAATCAAATATTGTTTTAATTAACTTTAATTCTTAACTTTCACTATAACATTCATTTAACATCTTACAGCAATTTATTTTGGATCCTTATCATTAGGAGTTCCTAAAATCTAACTGTTATCATAACTGGACATTGTTAAAATTGAAGTGAAGGTTTCACTTCAAATTCAATATACTCTTCACATCAAACATTGTACTTCCACATCGTGTATATTACATAGTCATTTTATAATCAGTAAAAATTACTTTATTTAATCTATTAGACTAACGTTGTTATGCAATAGAATCGTTTTATTTATGATAAGAAAAAGGACACATGACATAAAATAATAACTATCTCTTATGCATCCATTTATCCATCTGATAACAATATGCAAGTTTCCTGCTCTTCTACTACGGTGTGCTGATAAGACGCATAACCTCAAGGTACACTCAGTGAAGCTCAGGGACATAAGTCAATGAACGATATTTAATCCTTCTAATCTTTTTTTTTTTTTTTTTTTTTTTTGTCTTTTTAATCGCTGGAGATGAATAAAGTGCACAACATGAATGAAGTGCACAAAAATAAAAATTAGAGTTTATGGTTTCTGCTTTTTGTGAATTTTCTTTTTTTTAATTACATAGACTATGTCTGATACTCAATTCATTTGAATGTTAAATCGATAAGTTTAAATCAATAAATTATCTTCATAATTCTGATCAATGTTTTTTCTATCAACAAAACCATTTAAACGTTTATATACGATAATTTAATAGCTTGTTAAAAATTTATTTATTTATAACTTTGTCCAGCGAATACTGTTTACACCTACAATTGTAAATCATTACTAATTCACAAGAACGGGTACTTTGTGATTTAAGTTTACAATGCATAAACAGATAAGTTGAGGAGTTGATTGCGATTTAAGTTGTCACACTATAGATGTGGTACTATGATTTTGAACAATACAAGTAATTAATAATCATATCATGACTTCTAACTAAATACTGCGCTCATTAAGATTAAAATTTAAGAAATGATGGAAGAAACCTTAATTGTTGTCTAATTTACTGCTACAGTTAGGATTAGATTTGTATGGAACAGGGGAGAAATCTAGTTCAATCATTTTCAGACGATATATGGATTAGTTTCATAAGATTTGCAAAATAAATTGCTTCAACACAGAAGGTAGAACTATTCTAGTTTTGTCGATTCTGTCTTATTTAGCTGCAACAGTTTACAAGAATCTGGAGGAACTCCCTTTAAATTTATTGTCAAGACTAGCCAGAACTTTAATGACGAATCCTGTGTATCGGGAGAAGAGGGTCTTAGGGGGTATGAAGGGGGATTGTTTTTTTTTTATATAAAGCGGATACTTATTTATATATTAATTTCCCCTCGATAGTTAATTATTGTAAAACTTCGATATTTACACAGTTTTAAGAATACTATTATACGATATATATTGTCACATTGTTGAATTTTATTTTAGTTTATTTTTTTAGTTTCCCCGTAAAAGTCAGCTTCCAGAATGCACATGCGCAATTTTTTTTTCTAGATGAGTCCTTTCTGATTTAGAAAAAAGCGCACAAGGACGCCATTTTAACAAAGGATATTTCTGGAAGATTTTTATAATCCCTATTTCGCATAATATTTTATAGAAAAGCTTTTTATATATATTTTTGCAACCGTATACATTTTTTTTTAGCTTTGTATCGCAAGTTTTTAGTTCAGCTTCAATTGTTTGCTCTTTTATTATTATATTTTGTTTGCTTGTTTTTGTGAAAGTGATTGTAGGAGGGATTTTGTTTTCTTTCATTGGATATTTCAGTGTTACATTCACTCCAGGACTTCAAAAAGGTAATACAGTCAATCAATCAATCTATCTATCTATCTATCTATCTGTCTGTCTGTCTGTCTGTCCGTCTGTCTGTCTGTCTACCTATCTATCTATCCTCTTTTATGTTTCAGATGACAACAAGCAGAAGGAGAGCTCAACAAGATGTAAGTATAACCAGACCATTGATTTGATTTTCTTTATCATTATATAGAAAATGTTATTCCTAAATGATTATTCAGGTGACACATTCTCTTCAATTTTTTTGGGTTGAATTAGGTGATTCCATTTGCTACTGCAACAGAGGAGGCGATGGAATTCATTTACCGGGGAGAAGACAAGCCAGGGTGTGCCGAAAAAGACGTTGACTCAATAATTGGTGAGTGTGTGTGTGTGTGTGTGTGTGTGTGTGTGTGTGTGTGTGTGTGAGAGAGAGAGAGAGAGAGAGAGAGAGAGAGAGAGAGAGAGAGAGAGAGAATATTTAATTAAGGTCAATGTTATCAGTTATCAGTTTTAAAACAAAATGTTTGCATTGCAATGCTTGTAATAATTAGGTATGTTTATTAAGCAAAGAATTTTCTATACTGATTTTTTTTATTTTTTATTTGAATAAGGATACATATAAAGCAGATAACCTCGTTTAATTAAATTAATGAAATTGCAACTCTTTGAACAAGTACTAGTATTGATGTTAATTTCTGATAAAATGAATCAGTAGAATGCAGTTAATATTTTTTGTTTTTTAACAATATGCAAATTATTATTTATAGTTACTGGTTAAATTTGATAAAAATGTAACTCTAAATGTAGCTTTGTAGAGGCAGGAACAAAATTTTAAGATTTTATAAATTTCTCAAATAAACCAATATTGATTCGTCTAATTATTTAATTTTATCACACGGGAATTTTTGAATGAGCAATTATTTTAGGCAAATTCAAAGTACTTTATTAAGACTTTTAACTTGTTTTTAATTTGTGATGAAACTTTGTGATTTTTAAAATCTGCAATATTCTTTATGTTGTTTTACCCTACTGCAAGAGACTTGTGGTACGCTAATCAAGTCTAACCTGAATTAGATCAGATAACCCGAACATTTGGCTCTACACTATGTGTCACATAAATTTGAAAAACTATTTACTAATGAATCAGTCGTGGGTTTATTCTCCGTGCAAGCAGATAATGAAAAGCATCTGTTTTTAACCAAAACCTATTCTTGATTTTGAGGAACTTGACACACTTTTTGAAGGAGTGGTGTAAGCGTATGTCTTTTAAAATTAGTAGAATCTATTGGTTAAAAGCACTACAGAGCACATGTAGGATTTTCACTCATTTTGATTACATGCCAAGCTCTGCCCCGCCCTCTGACATATATATTTTTTTGTCATGGTCAACCACTATAAGAAATATTTAACAACGTCAGAATTTCCTTCGAGGTTGTTTTTTAGTATCACATGTTGCACTTCACTTGAAGTTACTTTTCAAGTATGCAAAAAGTCTTGAACCTGTAAATAATAAATATCACAGTACATAAAAAAATCAGTTCAATATATTTGTCGCATAACACACGTAAATGTGAATAGAAAAGCAGCTTACATGTTAACATGAATCCTAACCTTAATATTCATGGGTGAGGGAAACATGCGAGTAGAGAGGTTTAAATTTCTTGTTCCAAAATTTCAAGAATTTAGAGATGATGAGTGTTGAATTCCCTGACATCTGTACTATCTGAAAAATCTAAAAAGGCAAAAGTACATGCTGTCAATTACAGTTCTGTATCAAATGTAATTTGATCAGTATAAAAAAAAAATAACGTCTTTGCCTATTGAGGTTTACAAAAAAAAAAAAAAAAACCCCAAAAACAACTATAGAGATTATTTGAGTTTAAACTTTGTATATTGCGATGCTAACTGCTTCATTTTTATCATTTTTATAATTTAATACAGTACTATATATGCAAGCGGGTTTTACAGTTTTCCTTTATATTACATTCAAAGTTTTTCAATACCCCTTTTTTTTTCATTCTTGAGATTTTAGTTTGACTGTCGTTCCGGATCTAGACTATCAATTTTCTTAAATACTTTTTTCTTAACAGAACTGGTTTCCATTTTGCTTACGGGATCTTAACTTTTTTCTAAGTTGTTAAGTTTGACTGCTTTCAATTTCATTGAATAAAATATTTTATTATTTAACCTCACCTTCATCCGCGCGCTCGCGCTCTCTCTCTCTCTCTCTCTCTCTCTCTCTCTCTCTTAGAGAACGAAATCTCATCGATCGCTCAGGTTTGCAAGTTCATAACACTTCCCACACTAATCAATTTGTGAATCTCAGCACCTTGGCTAGTTCAAGGTCAGTCTTATTCTGGAGAAGAATAAGTATTAGTTAGTCCATGTTGTATACCGGAACATTGACTTTCTCCTTTAGATATCAAGTTTATATGTAGATCCACAGGCGGATAAATCTTGCCATATATTTTCTTTTATGGCACACTTGGTTTCTATTTTGGGGATGAGAATCTTGACGTTTTCCCTGAAATCTTTGATTTGACTGTGGATCTATACATTAGACTGTATCAACCCTATATAAAATATTTCACTGTGTGTATTTGAAAGGGATTTTGACCGTGAGTTTCCCCTCACACATGTTTTGAAAAAAAAAATGCTGTCTAAAAAGCCCTAATAAATAAATAAATAAATATTAATAGTTTGCGAAAGCAGGTTCTTTTGTTGGTTGCTGCCTTTGTTCTTTGTTGTTTTCTTGGGTGAGACTTTCTTCCTCTTTATTTCATAAATTGAATATCATATCTTTGCAGGTATCTCCAATGTGGAATAAAAAATTAGAAATAGTTAGACAAAAAAAAATTGATGTGTATGGCCTATTTTTTTTTTTTTTTTTTTTTTTGCCTTGAAGATGGAGTTTTTTGCGCAGATCTCACTCCGGGCGAGCACTGTTCTATATTTAGATACACGCGACTACTTCAATAATGTGCTAAAGGGACATGCGATGCAGCCCGAGACGGCAAAATTGTGAAAATGAAATCGCGGAGTGGTAACGGCTTGGTGAATTTCACTTGTCAATAATTAACATCTCGTTTTCTCAAAAGGTTAGTTTAAATTCTTGTTGTAATACAGTGAAGTCGCCAATTATTCCGGGTCGTCATTCGTGGTTGGTTCATGTCATACAGTATTGTTTAAAATGAAGCAAAACAACTTATTTAATACACCAATCACGAATATAGTCTAACCCTTATTGCGGGTCACTTTACCTGAGACATATTTACAAGAGAGAGAGAGAGAGAGAGAGAGAGAGAGAGAGAGAGAGAGAATTGAAGGGTCAATGGCGTCATTTTATTTATCTTGTTTGTTAATTTTCTTTGCTTTTATTTTTCTTTGTGATTATTTCATTTCAATGCAACAAATTATAAAATATCGTGTTCTGTGATTCTGAGAGCTGTCTTCTGTTTAACCATTTGTGTGTGTAAACCTTTCACACAGTCTTCTAAGCGTCAAGCCTGATGGTTTTCAAGATTTCTTTGTTGTTCAGTACTGGTACTAATTTGAAAAAAAAAAAGAACAGCAAAATGACTGTGGGCCTCTCTCCTCCATAATTTGGCCCTGCTATATAGGTATCTTTCTTTTGGACCAATATTTTAATATTAGAGCCGTTTTAACATAAATGCTTGGACTTTTGGCAGTACATGACAAACTCCGAATTGATGAAGGTGGGGTGTACTCATGGTTAATTGTCCTGTCATTGGCTAGTAGAAATGAATACATTGAACGCAATGTCTGACTTATCCGACTTCATCCAGGGATGTATATTTCATCAATTTCACCCAACAGAACAGATCTTGGCAAACAACTTTCCAATTTTGACAGTCTATGAATATTAATAAGCTTCTCTTAGCAAACTGGAAGAAAGGAGGTCAATATTTGAAAGCTTGTTTTGATGAGCAAACTAGATTATAGTAACATCCCACTGAAAGTCGAAGCTCTTGTTAAAACGGTTCATTAACATTAACAATTTCGCAACATATGCATTTTTTTGTCCGGTGTTGCTATTCATCTGAAGAAAATTAACTTAATTTTGTTATCAATTAGGATAATCTAAATGATATGCAATGAAAACAAACTTAATTAGTTCATAAAGTTCCTTGCTACCTTGATTAATTATTGTTCATTGTATTGATCGATTTTTTAATACCAAGAACTAAACCGTGCATAGTTTTGAAGGTAATAAACCTAAGTAATAAACTAATACTGGTAGTTCCAAAGTCAATCGCTATCAAACACCTTAGCCATCAACCCTTGTGCGTTTAACAATGTTTTGAACATGTCTTGATAAATTTTGCTGTCTAAGCAAGAGAGACTAATTAATTAGTTTTCTCATTTGTCGGTAAGATTTGTTCTTTTGACATACATAGTTGTGAAAAATTTAATTGTGAAAACTTTTTTAATACCCTTAGAAGCTAGTAATTATAGATGTTAGATTGAATAATTTATTAATTTAAGTTTTTTTAAACAGGAAATCTCATTTCTTCATTAATTCCAATCCATAGTCTGTTTCTTAACTTTTGATCAGTTTCACTTTACCAAAGGGAATTTAAGTGGAAAATTGAGACTGAGATCAAAAGTGAGCTTCATCATCTAAGTTTTATGGCCCCAAGTCCAGTCCAAATCTGGGCTTACTTAATCAGCACAAGTTATAGTTTGGGAGCAAGGTGCTTTGTAAAAAGATATAGTGATTTTCCCATTATTTCGCCCGGCACACCCATGTTTGAACGAAAAATATACCTTCTGGATGTCCATAAATTCAGGAAAACTGCATCAAGAAATGAATATTGAAAATTATGTTTATAAGTTTAATTGATATTCTAAACTAAACTAGAGTGTGTAGTGTTATTGAAGATACCTGTTTATATTGGGTGTGCTCATACTTAGTATTATACAAAAGGATTTGAAAAAAACTCTCCAAAACCCAGCAGATTAGATACATGAAATTTAAGCTTTCTTATATTCCTAACAAAAATATATTTACTACCTGGGTGAATCAATCCTGTGAGCGACCACAAAACCAAAACAACCATGCATTACCACAAGGCCACACATACAAAACGTTTTGTTAATGCTACAAATATACTTTTCTGTTTTTAAAATCGGGATCGGAAAACGCTTTAAAAGTAGCCGATAATTTAAAAAAAATTGTTAGTTGATTGAAAGTCAGTGCTGGCTTGCAGGCCTAACATGTAAAGCTGTTGTAAGTATATAATCAAAGATGCTTTTTGTATATGCAGTGATGTTACCCTGCAAGTTATTCAATACTTGCCAGTGTTTTTTAAATTTTTTTCTGTGTCAAATCTAATTTTTTAACGAAGCATTTGTTTTTATGAAAATTTTAAGCATGTGCTCCCCTAGATAGAATGTTCTATCGTTAAAATGACAGGTGTCCTACGGACCCTGTTGAGCGTAGCCTGGTCATGGGAAGATTATTCTTTCTAGTGCTCCCCTCCTCTTGGAGAGTCTCTATCATGTGCGGATCCAGAAAATTTTTCCAGGGGTTGGGGGTTGGTTCTGAGGGATAATTGTGTTTGCCAGAGAGGGTCCAAGGCTCATTTTCGGAAATTTAATGATATAATAAGTTTAACGGTGCAACTGTGTGGAGTGAAGGAGCCCAGCATAAATTTGAATTAAATATATATACAAACACATGGGTATATACATAGATATGTTTCATAATAATCAATATTATAGCGTGGTTTACCAAATGGATGCATCAACTTGATAAAAAAATTGATAAAAAAAATATATTTCACACTCCAGTATGCTTGTATATAAACATCTATGTTATACGGTGTGGTCAGGTATTACCCCCTGTGTCTTGGGTAGGGGCTATATGAGTTAGTTCCCCTTATCTTATGGTGCCCTTGCCCTCGGTGATGTGTTAAAATTGGAGTCTGAGAACATTATCATGCAGTGTCCTGTTTCTAAACAGAAATTGAATCTATAATACTTAACAAATTTAGTCCCGACTAAGTGTTTGTCTTTTTGTTTAACCCATCTTAGAACAGAAATCCGTACATACACTTGTAAGCGATCATCAGAGATAACTGTGTTTAGGGATTCAAGTCATCTGTGTTGATATTCCACCGACATCCTTCTTTAGAATGCTTCACTGTATTTGGATTCTGTAATATCACATTGTTTGCCAAAAGATGTTCACCTGTTCTGTATGTCAGTATATGGCATTTGAGTTTAAAAACTTTTAGTCCTTGATTTAGTCTGGACTAAGTTCACACCTGAACGTAGGCCTCTTTTGCAAGTCTGCAGAACATTTTACAGTTGGAGATTGTGCTTGTTACATTTAGAAGTGATATGCATCGAAATCGTTAGTAATTGTAAATTGAAAGGATTTTTTTGGTTGGTTGGTTGGGAGATGAAACAATAATTTCCTTATTTATTGTTTGCGATTGTATTCACCTTATCTATAATATATCATTTACCTTGCCTTGATCATTTATGACACATGTAATTACATTCACAATTTTCTATCGTTAATGTCTTTTAGCCAGAATCTAATTTACAAAATCCTAACATCAAAATAAGAAGCACTTTGTGCATGTTGTCATTGAAAACTTAATTCAGTTCTGTACATGTATGTCAGAAAGTATTTGATGAAAAAAATAGATTTAGACAAACATAGAATAATGAATTTGCTTTGTACATATTTTTCATGACAATAAGATGTTCAAAGGGACTTGATATAGCTAGGCTATGTATGCTTGATCACCTATTTATTTTAATGTCATATTAAATTCTCTTGCTTTGTTTATGCTTTCTTCAATTAAAAAAAGTAAAAAACAAATGATGGAGATTTGAAATAGCTCTTTTGTAATTCATGCAACCTGCTGTGGGATACTCAAAATACTATTACAATTTTTTTTACTGATTAGTCAGACATTTATTTGCAATGGGAACGTTTTTAGGAATTCTGGGATGCAGTCAAAAATTTTTTATCAAAGAATTTGTACCTTCGGCTTGTTCTTTTTCACGCACATCAGTCTCTAGAGCTTGCAGTGCTTGCAGGTGCGGCAAGTTGTGCTCGCTATTATGGTGCAAACATTGGGGCGAGGGCAGCAATGATAATATGAAATAAATATTATATTAACAAGTGACAGATTTAATAAAGGGGAGGGTCACCAGTTTAGGAGGCCCTCTTTTGAATTCAGCATTCCTGGATTTGTAGGCTGAAATAAGGCTTACTAGTAGTGAAATGAATAATGCAATTCAATATTCGAATATTTGTGACTGCTATTCTATTCATATTTGAATATTCAAAGATGTCATCTGCAAAGTATTATGCGTATTTGATAGCTTATATGGTTACTGTAAACGTGGTAATTTTGACGACGAGGAAATTTTTACTTAATTGGCGATTTTCTTTTTCTCATCAAAATTTCCACTCGTCAATCTTCATATCATATCATATCATTCACAAATTTTTAAATTTTACAATATTTAACCAAAAAATAGCTTTTAAAAATATTTTAAGTGGTAAAAATTATAAAACCCCAAGCGGGATTCGAACTCATGACTTACAGATTCGTAGTAAATCTTCTAACCCACTGCGCTACGCTGTTAAGTGACAATATTGGGAAAGAAACTACTTATATAATTATGCCCCCCTTCGAAGAAGGAAGGGCATATTGCTTTGCTGCTGTCCGTCTATCTGTCGGTCGGTTCGGTTGGTTCGGTCGGTTGGTCGGTCCACCAACAGTTTCCGTTCATTTTCTTCACAGCGGCTGGACATATTGAAAAGAAATTTTGTATACAGATTTATCATAATAACATGTAGGTCAAATTTGATTATGGGTACGATCGAGCCATTTTCGACAGAGTTATGCCCTTTGGATGTTGAAAAATTCCAATTATTTGTAGTTTCCATTCATTTTCTTCGGAGAGGTTGCACATATTGAAATGAAATTAAGTATACAGATTTATCATAATAATATCTAGGTCAAGTTTGATTGTGGGTACAATCAAGCCATTTTCGACAGAGTTATGCCTCTTGGACATAGAAAAATCCCAATTGTTTGCAGTTTCCATTCATTTTCTTCGCGGAGGTTACACATATTGAAATGAAATTTGGTATACAGATTTACCTTAATGATATCTAGGGCAAGTTTTATTTTGGGTAAGATCGAGCCATTTTTTGACAGAGTTATGTGCCTTGGACTTAGAAAAATTACAATTATTTGCAGTTTCCGTTCATTTTCTTCGCAGATGTTTCCAAGGGAGGGGGGTATAAGTGTTTCACAAACATCTCTTGATACATTTGGTTTTATTGTTTATTTCGATGAACAATATGTCACAACATGGAAGTGTCCCATACCACCTTAAAAACCTTCTTCTCATAAACCATTTTGATTCAAGTTTGTCCAAATCATGGTCCTTGGGGGTAGGGTGGGGCCACAGTGGGGGAATGAATTTTTACATTTTAGGATTATATAGAGAAATTTTAGGAAACTCAATAAAAAAAATTACAAAGGAAGATATTGAAAAAAATCTTTTAAAATCTCCTCTTATACCCGGGGGTAGAGTGGGGCCACAATGGGGGTCAAACTTTTACATAGGAATATATAGAGTAAATCTTTAAAAATCTTCTTCTCAGAAACTAATCAGCCAGGAAAGCTGAAACATGTGTGGAAGCATCCTCAGGTAGTGTTGATTCAAAGTGTTGAAAATTATGACCCCCAGGGGTAGGATGGGGACACAATGGGGGGTCAAATTTTTACATAGGAATATATAGGGAATATCTTTTAAAATCTTCTTCTCAGAATCTAATCAGCCAGGAAAGCTAAAACCTGGATGGAAGCATCTTCATGTAGTGTAGATTTTTATTTATACAAAATCGACATGTATTATACCACATTGTCCAGATAGTTTATTTTGACTCCATTTAAGCTGATTTTATCATACCTATTGTTCCTCATGTGAGCGATGTGGCCGGTGGGCCTTTTGTTTAATAATTTTATCACAGGAGTTGCTACAAACTAAATTCATTTTGTAAATGAGGTCCCTTGAGGGGTTGTTTGACATATGTGTGTCTTTTCATGTTAAATTGAACTGAAATTGGTAAACCATTTATAAATTATCGAGAAAGTAATGATGTGTCCCGTTTAGAGAGTCCCTTTTACCTCATATACCATGATGACCATAGTCGGGCGAAGATCTTGTAGTTTTCAGCACATGTCAATTACTTAATCCAAGTGGTACAAATAAACAATATGGGATTAATCCGGTTTGTACAACCCTTCAATTTACGGAAGCTCATAATTACATTAATTAGGGATGTAAAAGGGACTTTTATGTACTTCAACTGTCACAATCAACGTAATTTCTTATTTCCTAAATGCTACAATGGGTAAATCTGAAGTTAAGAACACATGTTTTTCAGCTGTACTGTATCTTTAAGATCTTTAAGAAGGGGATGTCCATATTAATGCCAGGAATAAGCAAATTAGAATTCGATTAAAATTTGATAATTTAAATATTATCAGCAATATAAAAAGAATTTGAAGGGAACTTAATTTGCTTCATGATTTTAATAAATTGTTTTTTGAGCTTAAATTGTTAACTACTCTAGTTACATACAAGGGCTGTTTGAAAATTATTGAGACATTTCCTCTTACTTCCTTGGGAAAAAAGATAAATCACTGAAATTTCACCAGAAAGTAAATCAGGATACCTTTTATTAACCTACAAATTTTGAAATTAATGACATCATTTGTTCATTCCTGGTACAGTGATTGGGAAGGCCAATAATGTCAAGGGACTATGGCCCCACAGTTGATAATTTTAATGGGCCATTTTCATATTAAATGGGCCATCTATTTATTTATTCGGGCCATTTTGAAAAAAAGGGAAATAAAAAGAAATAAAACTAAAAATCTATCTTGTGTCTGTTCCACTTTGTCTGGAATCCCGACACCTGTAGAATCATCAGAGGTAACCTGGGCTTCCCTTTGACATGAGTAGAAACTAAGCAGTGACTTTTCTTAGGGGCATCTTAAAATACTTCACGGTCCATTTCCAACGTGGCGAATGACCTTGTTTAAGATTATGCATAAAAGAGAGGAAACGTGCTATTGGTTGTTTATTTTGGTTTTAACCAATGAGATTTGATGTTTTAAAATGAATGTATTTAAAAACAAAAATAAGACGATTAGGTAAGTCGCACAGAGTATATTTCCAGCGGACATCGCTAAAATTTTTGTTACCGATGAGAAATATGAATACAATCTTAGGCACTTATAATAATTGATTTAATGCACCATTTTTCATATATTTACATTCAGTGTATATTTCCCCTTATCTTTGCATTGGAAATCTGCGACGTTCAATTTTCTATGAATACACTTTGATAATTCATGCACCATGTGCACATATATAAACGTCTCCACATGTTTTGAGTACATTTATTTTTGTAAGATTATATGAAACGTTTAATCTTACATAACCAATTTGATATGTACTTTTGAAAAATAATCATTAAATTATATCTATTCCTTAAAAAATGGGATTTTTCTCTACAGAGTCTCTGGCACTATATTTTTAGTCACGGAACCGAACTAAATAAGATGTTAATATGGCTGTTCCATGTATGTTTCATATCCCTGATCGAGAGCGTATATATTGGCTGTACAGCAACGATACACATATATTTCATACAAATAGACATCAGTATGAACATAAATATAAGCATTGAATGCTTATTTTTTGATGTCGTCGGTCCTATGACACACCAAGCGGTGCAGACAAATTATCATGCCGCGCTAACGCGCGGTATTCATTTTGTCTGCACCGCTTGGTGTGTCATAGGACCGACGACATCCAAAAATAAGCTTTCAATGCTTAATTAAATGCGACTATGGCACGTTGCATGGGTCTTTTCCAATCACTGCTGGTAAGCTAACAAACTTGCTTACATCCATTGACCTGAAGCAACCTCAAACTCATCGCAACGTCATCTTAACGTTTCTCCTTTCTCCTATGTTTTAAATACCTTACATATGAAAGGAAAACATAACCTATTCTTCATTTTTTATCATTTCTTTTTTATTTCAAAATTGCAACAGTTACATATTCTTTCCATTCTTGATTTTTTGTGATTTTTGATTTTTTGTGAAAAAAATTGAGTTATTCACAGAAGGCGAAAGTGGCTAAAATAAAACAGAGGCGAATATTGGCCTGTATACTGAGTAAATAAGTAATAAGTATTGTAAATAAATGGAGCTTTTTTGCAGTACATGTATGTATATCTGCAATGTAAACTGGCCTTCATTGGATATGAGGTGTCTCCAATCAATCAATAATAAACCATGCCTACCTCTTGAATCATGTGAAAAGTCAGCTATTCAATGTAAACTGTGGCCTTCATTAGGTTTGAGATGTCTATTAAAAAACCTCAAAAATAAATAAGCTCTTAAAAAAAAACCCCAAATAAATACAACTGTATATAAATAAATAAAAATGAATAATACGAAAAGCAGGTCTAAAAAATAAAACTCAGAAATAAATTAAAAAAATAAGAAAGTAAATAAGTTTAATGCATAAAATAATAGATAATTAAACAAAGTGGACAGGCAGCCTCCATATCTAATTTCTCAGAGATCTCTAAACATATCTTGTTGACCATTTTGTTGTCAATGAAAAGCTGCATTCTTTGGTGAGATATTCATATTTGCAGCTCGCTTTCCTCTTGTATCAATTGTAAAAATGGAGCAATGCAATGCGCGAAGTGGCCTTCATTTCGTTTAAAGTGTCCAAAAAGCCCTAAAAAATAAGTTAATAAAAAAAATAACAAATAAAGATAAAAATTAATACATTTATACATACTTCTTCACAATAAATAAATATAAAAAAGAAAAATAATGAGCTTGGAAAAGCAACAATGAGTATCACAATATTTGAAGTCAACATTGTGATGCTTTTTTTTGGCCTTCAATATATAAAGATAAGTCATAGATAAATAAATACTGTACACAGGTATTTTCACCCCATGTAATTTTTGTCCTTCTACACTTGCAAACAATTTCACCCGGTCTTAAATTCGCCCAGACACAGAGGGAAAGGGGCTAAAATAAAACGGGCAATTATTGCCCTGTGTACTGAGCAAATAAATTTTAATAAGTATTGAAAATAAATGGAGTGTTTGTGGAGTATGTATCTGAAGAATCCGCAAAACTCGATGTGAACTGGCCTTCATTTGATATGAGGTGTCTCCAGTCAATCAATCAATCAATCAATCAATAATAAACCAAGAGTTTGTGAAAGCAATGCTGAATATCACAACACGCCTACCTCTTGAATCATGTGAAAAGTCAGCGATTCAATGTAAGGAATGGCTTTCATTTGGTTTGAGATGTCTATTAAAAAACCTCAAAAATGAATACTGAGTACAGGGAAATATTTGCTCCTGTTTTATTTTCGCCCCTTTCGCCCTGGTTGACAGCGGGCGAATTTAAAACTGGGCGAATTCCTATGTCTCAAACTATCTTTTTATATTCACAACTTTGTCTTGGCGAATTCAAGAAAGAGCGAAACCGTTTGCAAGTGAAAAAGGGGGAAAATAACATGGGATGAAAATAACCCTGATTACAGTAAATAAATAAAAAAGCTTATAAAAAGCAACAAATAAATATATAAATGAATAAAAATGAATAGTTTGCAAATGCAGGTCTTTTTGAGGTTTTCCGGGTGTTGTTCTTTTTTTCACTGTTGCTTTACTGTGCCTTCTTTTGGTTTCAGGTGTCTAAAAAATAAACTCAGAAATAAATTAAAAAATATAATTAATAAGTTTAATGCATAGAATAATAGAAAATTAAACAAAGAGGACTGGCAGCCTCCATCTATAATTTCTCACAGATTTCCAAACAAATTTTGTTGACCATTTTATTGTCTGAAGGTTTATGATCAATCCAGGTCAAAACGTAGGCCTAGCTGGTTTGACAATGAAAAGCTGCTTTCTTTGGTGAGATATACCTCTTGTATCATGTAAAATGGCAGCAATGCATTGGCAGAATGGCCTTCATTTGGTTTAAAGTGTCCTACGCCCTAAAAAATAAATAAATCAAGAAGTAAGCTAATGAAATATAAATAAATAAAAACAAATATTTTGCAAAAGCAAGTCCTTTTCAGATTTTAGCTCACCTGAGGAGGGGGGGGGGGGTCACAATGGAGGGGTCAAATTTTTAAATAGAAATATAAGAAAAAAATAGAAATATAAGAAAAAATATCTTAAAAATCTTCTTTTCAAAATATATCAGGCCAAAAAAACCTGAAAATTGTGTGGTAACATCCTAAGGCAGTGTAAATTCAAGTTTGTTCAAATCACAATATTCCGGGGTAGGGTGGGTCCCCAATGGGGGGTTGAAGTTTAACAAAGAAATATAAGAGAAATATCTTTTCAAAAACCATTTGGCAAGAAAAGCTGTCACTTGTGTGGAAGCATCCTCAGGTACCGTAGATTTAAGTTTACTCAAACTATGACCCCTAAGGGTAAGGTGGGGCCACAATGGGGGGGGGGTGCAATTTTTTTCATAAGAATATATAGAGTAAAATCTTCTAAAAAACCAATTGACCAATAAAGCTATAACTTCTTTGGAAGCATTCTCAGGTAGGGTAGTTTCAAGTTTGTTCAAATCATGATTCCCAGGAGTAGGGTAAGTAACAATGTGGTAGAGGGTTGGGTCAATTTTTTTACATATGAATATATACAGAAAAATCTTTTAAAATCTCTTCTAAAATACCATTTATTTATTCACTGAAGCCATTTTGAAAAAAAAAATAGAAAATAAAAAAAGTATGATAAACAACACTGCTGTTACACATGTTTTATTGAAACTTAACGCTTGATTTAATCAATCTTTTTTTCTGTTTGTGGATAGATGTCAACAAATGATGAAAGTCATTAGAAGTTCCCCTTCACCTCAAGTTTAAGCAGTGACTGGTTACAATCTATTATTAGTCTTTTCTTAAGGGGCATTTTATTAATATAATACTTCATGGTCTATTTCCAATGTGGCAAATGACCTTGTTTAAGACCACGCGTAAATGAGGGGAAATATTTTGGTTAGGATAATTGATTTAATGCACCATTTTTCACTTAAATGCGACTATGGCATGTGGCAAAGGTCCTTCCCAATTACTGCTTTGGTGAAAGCATCCACTGTTGTTGTGTTGATTCAAGATTATAAAGATCTTGGTCTTCTGGGGTAGGTTGGGAACACATTCATTGGAGGGGGGATCCAATTTTTACATAGGAAAAAAAAAATAAAATTATTCTCCAAAACTGAAATGTTATAATGCATGGTATGTCTACTTATATGCATGCATCTTGACATATTGTTGACACTCAATAATGCTTAGACTGTGGCCCTTGGATAATTTGGATAATTTTTGGGCCCCACCACTCACTTGGGATCAATATTTGATGTAGGCTTACAGATATATAAACAATTGTTTAAGATCTTCTTGAGAACTGCTACTCAATGTGATATGACTGTGAAATCATATTACATTGTCCAGATATTTTGTATATGACCCCATAAATCTGATTTCATTATGGCTATTGCTGATCAGGTGAACGATGTGGCCCATGGGCCTCTTGTTTGGATGTTGCTTCTTTTTTTCACTGTTGCTTTACTGTGCATCTGTTTGCCTTTTTTACAGGACTAGCTCACTTCAATGATGAATATCACCATGTCTAGTCTTTTTAGTAAAATGGCAGCAATGCAATGCAAAAACTGGCCTTCATTTGGTTTTAGGTGTCTAAAAAGCTTTAAAAAATAAATAAATAAATATTAAGCAAATAAATATATAAATAAATAAAAATTGATGTGTATGGCCGATATTGATAGTGAATTGATATAATTTTTGCTTCATTGGAGCTGAATGTAGTCTTGGCAGATTGTGGTGACTTCATCTCACTCTTAATGAAATAATATTTAATAATAATATTATAATGCATGTAATAAAATGATAAAATAGATAATAATATAAATTATCTCTGCGTGGTTGATAAACTCATACATAAAAAACAACAAATAAATAGATAAATAAAACAAATGAATAAATTAATAAACAAATAAATTAATAAATAAATAAATGAAATAATGAATTAATAGAGAGTTCAATGAAGTACTCATAAATATATAAATAAATAAATAAATTGGTAAAAAGATGAATAGATGAATATTAGATAAAAAACAAATTAATATTAGAATCCATGCCTTGAATCCATATAAGGACAATTAATGAATACCAAGTCTTTGTCCAGAAAAATGTGTGTAGCATGTTTTGCCTTCCTGTTGAAAGAAAAACAAAATTTTCAGGCTTATGCATCTTCAGTTTCAGACTTCGAAAGCCTTATTTTTTCCTCTTAGAATCTGTCAGACCTTTTCCTTTGGGATCAGAGGGTGGGCATGTTTGGTATTTTCTACTCTGGGCAAGCACTGTTCTATATTTAGGAACATAACATGCAAAACTGTGATGTACAGAACAAACAACAAAGTGTGAAATTTGAAGGACCACGCAAACAGCCTTACACATCAAATAAAACTATGTTCAGAATTACAGTATTTTCTCATGTTCCTTCCAACCTAAGAAGTAACTATTTTGCTTCCCTCTTCAACTGAGCCTAATATTTGACTTAATCGTGATTTCTTTGCTTCTTATTTATTATTACTTTCTCATCACTGAAACACAAACATGCATACAACAAATGGAATAAGAATAAAAAAGCTATAACATTAATTATATCACTTCAGTTTAACAAATCTACTCAAAAATAAAATTAAATATTGAAGAAGTACAACTTAGTAATAAAATGGAGCTTACCTGTCCTCTTGTTAATAAGTCTTTTTCTTGGAGAGGCAATTCCAGAGACTGTCCTCTTAAGGTTGAGCACATTTTGTTGGCTGTCTTCCATCTCTTTCGTTGCTACAGTCTCCATGTTAGGCTGCTGTAGTAGTAAGCTTCAACTTGAAACTTGGGACTCTACCACTAAAAGGGGTAGTGTATTCTCTACTTAAGCACTTGACAGCACGTATAAAGAACAAACTCTGTGATGATTTAAGATTCCGTATTTCTAAAAAACAGGGAAAAAAGGCAGATAAAAAGACCTGTTGTCAGTGAGAAGGAACAATAAATCAAACAAAAACGTGGTCTTGCTTGTTGTTGTAAGACATTAAAACTATTCTCTGTAATTGAAATCAGCAGAAATAGCGGCATAAAGGGTGCATCCATTGCTTAAATAAGGAGAGGCAGGAACTGTTTGAAATAATTCTAAAAAATCATTTTCAGTCATTTAGTACTTCAGTTTAAATTTTTATTTTGAAAATCCTGCTCATCTTCAGAATATCTGTAATACATGTCTATGTAGCCTTAATTACCATGTTCACTGTGCCCTCAATACATAGGACAGCTGTCATTTTGAAATGGAGTATATTAAAACATCGAAAAATATACTGCACTGAGGAAAGAAAAGAGATATGGTACTTTCTGCAATTGTTTTTTTTTTTTTGATTTTCTACTTCTTAGTTTTGGAATACATGCACATACTGTAAATCCCTTTGTAAACTTTGAAATTGAAAAATTTGCATTGATTTCAAAATTGGGGGATATATAATACCCTTTGGTACAAAAGGTTATCTGGAGCTCTGGTGAAAAGCAATATATATTATTGTATATGTATGAAAAGTGGGCAGTTGAATATTTTACTTCTTAGAAACTACATGACCAATTGTTTTTTAAATTGATATGATGCATCTTTGGGGTAAGGGGAACATAATTGGTATTTCATGACTCTTGCCCCATAGGGACTCTATAGGGGCAAGGCAAAAATGGAGAGAAAAAATGACCTTTTTTTCACAATTCTCCCCCTCCCACACACATGTAAGAAAACCTGAATTCATAGTCATGTAGACCAGGAAGCTTTGTATTAAAATTGTAAATTTCCTCGTGGTAGGGGTTCTGACTCTTGGACAGGACCAAAATGGTCATATAATGTTAATGCATATAATGTTTTAATCTTCTTCTCTACTCAGACGACCTCTGTGAGAAAAACTGAATTCATAATTATGTAGATCTGAGGAAGCCCTCTACTTTTTCTCATCATAGTCTCTGTACATTATAACACCACTCTTGTTAACCGCTAGTATGTCCAATGGCCTGTTTCTGGACTTTGTTGAGACTGAAAAGTTTCCCCCTACAGGTGGTAGAGCCGTAGTTAGTTGTCATCGTCACAATGCAGATACGCGTGTCATCATCACTCTGAACCGACTGACAAGACACAATGTGTAACTCATTTGTGTCTCCATATTCTGTGTCTATTTTTGTGATGATGCGCTGTTCTGGATTAGTGGTCTATACTGGAAAGATCCAGTAGCTACATTCAAATGCCAACAGTGAACCAAACTGTTCAAAAAGCTCCTCTTTGTCGATCTGGTGATGGGTGAATCTTGTTGAGGAGGAAAATTTTTGAATTCTGAATTTTTTGAATTTGTATGTAAAGAACAGTCTTACATCACTGGAGTTAACAATTTTCTTCATATCATCAATGCCCTTCATGATTCCTTAAATGGCCTTGTTGATTCCCTCTAGCTGCCTATTTAAGATAACAAATGTTTGGCATTCATCTCATTAAGACCAGACTTCAGCTCCACAAATGGTGGATGTCTCTCTTTGCAAAATTTCTCTGCTTTTATCAATACTAATTTTCACTTTCTTCAATTTTTTTAATAATGTGATATGCTTACTATTATATGATATACTTATTATAATATTATATGATATAGAAAAATGGCAGATTCACACCTTTATGGCGGTTCTAGATCTTGCTTTTGATTTATATTTAGCAAGTTATTATGTAGTATATGAACCTTCTGATCCTTAAACACCCTCAATAGTATTGTTGTTACAATTATGAAAACGTGTTGCTGTTTGCTGTTGTCTTGGTGAATACACATTGGTATGTATTTTCGTTTGCCTGGGTGTCATTTTTTTGGCTGAAATATTAATTCATTGGGACTGAAGCTGTGCGTTGTTGACAATGTTTACCGGAGATTTAGCCCTCGGAAGGAAAATGTTGCGATAGCAGTGGAGTGGTAGCTTTAATTTAATGACAATCTTTCGAGGTTTATGAATTATTACCATTTGACAGAAAAATACGGAATTGAGCGAGAAAATACAGACACATTCGCAGATAGTTAGTCAATGCCAGGCATAAAAAATTGACTAAACCCCTCAGATACCCTCATATACAATAGCATAACATCAGAAACACTGCATAAATAGCAAATTACCAAAGAAATAACAACTATGACTGAAAAAAGAACAATAAAAATATGAAATTAAAACTTGAATTAATAAAAATAAACAAATTAACCATTATATAATTCAATTATTTATTTAAAGTATATTGTATACACATTCATCAAGTTACTGAGTTAGACAATGTCTACTACAGTGAAAACTGATATTTACAGCAAAACTAAGTTACTGATCAGGTACTACGCCTGATTTCAGAATTTACTTGAATTCCAGGATTTATAACTATTACAAGTTCAAATTTGTAACTCATTGTTTTACTATAATACCTACCCGTATTTTTTGCTATTCTAGACAAAAAAGTAGATATAATTCCCTCTCCTGGCTGGGTAAGACTTTTCACGTCTGAGTCCTTCTTTGCGATTGTTGAGGTCCCCAGCATATTCCACAATAAACTCTCCTTCCTGATAAGCTTTTTCAGCAAACAATCCCTTTCTTTAAAGAAAAGTTTTAACACATCTCAGTGATCTTGCTTTTCCTGCTTTTTAAGCAGCCCAACTTTGTGGTTTTTAGCTTACCTGAGCTGAAAGTTATGACTCCATAAAGCTGATCTCATTTTGGCTATTGTTTCTCAGGTGAGCAATGTGGCTCATATGGGCCTCTTGCTTTTTATACAAGTCACTGCAGTTGGGTTATATGTGTCTTCAGAACTCTGTAACTAGAATTTCCTCAGCTCCCCTTCAGCACAAATACCTTTAACAAGGCAAAGTAAAGTTTGGGTGTGCATGACTTTGCGCATCAATTTTACAAAAATATTGACACTGGCACTTTATCAGAAACTGTCCCTCAGTACCTAATGATTTTGAGCAGATGCCTTTTGAAGTTATTACTGCCAGTCCAATCTTCACCTTAATTTCATGGCTGCTGCTTATGATTGGTAGTTTCTTCGTCTTCATGAAATGACTGATCTATTCTCTTTTGTTGAATATGGGTATAGTTACCATGGTTTGGACATTATTGTTCATTATACAACTTGAAGCGTTTCTGTAAACTGTTTTCTTTACCTGTCCATAAATTTTTTATGTGGTTCTTGACAGTTCCTTAGTTTTTCATATTTTATGTTTAATAACTGAACATCTTGGAAAGGCAAATATTATTTTTACATAAAAAAATGAATAAATAAGTAAACAAATAAATAAAATACATATAGAGTAATTGATTTTAATATGCTTATCAATTTGATGGTGTCTGTCGACCAATTATTAAGCAGACTAGCTAGGGTTGGGGGCAACATTGATTATGTTAGCGGAGGGCAATAATTTTGTTGCCCCAAAACATAGCTAATAGTTCTTTGTTAGCAGATGGAAAACTGGTCTAAGTGATCTTGTTGGCATTATATTCTGCTGTTGATGTGCAGGTTTTTTTTTTTTTTTGTTTACTCAGACTTCTTATTGGCATTTGTTCTGATGTTAGTAATATGCATACATGAAGTAATTTTAATCAAGTTATAATAATACTAGGTCTTCTTTTTTTCAAATATTGTATATTGGTCCTCTGGTGTTAACTGTGTGGCAATATTCTTGAGAGTTCTGAGTCCGACATGAATGGGCTGATGGATAGTAAGTGATCTCAGCCATTTTGATTTGTTTAGACCTGTAATAGATTAATTCAAAAACAATCTGGAGGGTAGCCCAGGGTAGAGTGTTAAGGATATGGCCTATGCATCAAAAGGTGGCATTTTGAGGCAGATCGGGGGTAATTGTAATGTGTGATGGTGATGCATTGTAATTATTACATTTTTTTTAAGTAATGGGATGTAACTTGTTATGCACAAGTAATTGTAATATAATGCATTACTACCTTAGAAATACCAGTATTTTATGACCATTACCTTCAATTACAATTGAATTTTGCCTATTTTCTAATTTTATGAAATTACATGAAACTATTTCAATGAATGATACATTGAGATTGAGATTATTAAAGACTTATTGTTTACATTTATTTAATTGTAATCTTGAAATTCTTTGATATTCTACATGCTGTTACCAATATTTTCATATACCGGTATATTAAGTTATGAATTAGATTACAATTAATTTGCTTAAGTCATGAATTATATTACATTACACATTACAATTAAATCAATACACATTATTGAAAAGTGGTCATGACCACAGCAAGGTAAATTGAACATGTTCTTTATATGATTATAATTACCCCTTAACAGACGTAGGGTCAATTACTTTGAAATATACTTCATTGAATTACAATTGCAGTTGAATTTAAAAAATACTTTGCAATTTCCATTAATTTATTTCTGGGCTATTATAAATAGCAGAAAAACAAGCTCAAATTTATCAAATCTGTGTCTATGAAGACAACTCTCTCTTTGAATTTTCACTCAGTACACCACCTTTTAATTGATTAGCTTAAAGTTTACACAAATTTACTAATGCACACCACTTTTTTTTAACCAGATTGAAGTCTTCTATAGTAGGTGTTTATACATGTATTGTCACACACCTTGGTATATAATGATAGCACAATTGTCATACTTCAGTGCATTAAGGAGGCTGTGTGGTCAACAAAATACCCATCAGATTGACCTTAAATTTTATGCTTTGTTCAGCTATAAAGGATTATTTAGTAATTTATATAAAAGAAAATTTTTTAAAGTTCTGTATATATAATGGTATATTTTATACATAATTAGTGTAACTTAAAGGGAAGGAAACAAAAAATAATTGTACAATAAATCAATTATCATCTACTATAATTGTAAATTGTATTTATATTTTCATTAAAAATCCTGGAACAATGAATGACATGTGGTGATAACGAACAGTGTTCAAATTCAAAATACTTATTTTATGATGTCACACCATCTATTATGGTTTGTTTTAATTATCAACATTATAAGCATAAGTATTAGCAAGTCATGATGTTTGCTCTAAATGACAAGTTCTGGAAAATTTGAAAGAATATCGATTTGAGACCGTTCTTTTACCTTTGACTTTCCACTCAATTACAAACCAACGTTAAACGGAGCATGTTCATTGAAATCTTAAAGCGGAGGTTAGTGTCGGAGGAATCTCCTGTAGCTGTGGAAATTGTTAACAGGTGCCAAGTATCCTAGAAAATGTCTGCCTTTGTTATTTCGACATGGTAATTAATTCCGACTTTAGAGAATGTATTTTAAACATCCATATTTCAATTATAACATACTTATTTAGTTAGCGAAGAACTTGACTTGCAATAAAAATGTACTTGAGGTCATTTTTAACTTTGAATGATAGCAGATTAACAGCTGTCATTTATTTGATAAAAATGCATATATTTATGTATACATATATTTATTCTTTAGATTTATTCTTTAGATTGGCGTGTGAACGTAAACATTATCAATTTTGTTCAGTCGGATACTTGTCAGTAACAGAAAGGCATGAACCAGTGTTTTATTCAGAGCACTGTGTACATTGTATATGTAAACCAAACCGGATTAGATGGTGTGATGTCAAAATAATCAATTTTTTGGTTTTTTAATACAAAAGTTTTACATCATGTCAGCCTTGAGTAAATATGATTTCTCCAACATCAAACGTGCATTAAACTTAATTATGTACCAGTTTATTTTCAAAACAGCATGACTACATGTGATAATTTAAACCACTTTATTAATATAGATATGACTTTTCTTCCCCTTTAATATGATTCCCCTTTTTTTCACTGTATTTCATGCTAAAATGTTTTTTCTTGTTTCAATTTGATAACCTTTGATCATTAAGTATATAATCTTGAGATATTTTTATAGAAATATTGAGGGACATGCTGGTTTTTCATTCCTAATTTGAAAGATTTTTTGCCATCTGAAAAATACTAACTTAATTGGCATGCTTTACACCAAAGAAGTATTTTTTTCAATCTGGTTTGCAACTGTGCACTAATATTATGTATTGGTTGTTGTTCATGAAAATTCCAGCAATTATTTTTCTCTGGACACAAGAAATTCTCTAAAAGGATAAAAACACAACAATCATGCAGACTTGTGTAGCATCATCTACAGGCTTTGATATGAAGAAAATAATCTCCTGAGTGAAAAATGGCACACTTGCGAGAGACATCACCAGTGGAGTACTGGTTATCAACAAAGAAGCTGTGAAGAAACCCAAACAAATTGAGTTTGAGAGACACCTCCCCCCCCCCTACCCCCAAACAAAACAATCAAATGTTATTTTCATGGTATATTATGACTTGGGATTCCAAAAGCATTTTGATCATTTTAGATGCAAAAAGAGGTTGTTGACTAAGTTAGTTGGTGGACCCAATACTCATTTTCAATATTATTGAGTATATTGTTAATACCTAATAGAAATGTAGATAACAACTTTCCTCTTGGCAGTGTAAGATGTATCTCACTTTAATTATCTGTTATGACATGTTTGAAGATAGAGTGGCTATTGCTACTCTAATGCAATATAAAATTTAATCAACTGAACAGTCCATTGAGAGTATGCTAAAATGCAATACACACCTAGTTCTACACTAAGGACTGCCAGACAAAATATGAATCATCAGCTGTAAGGAATATCCAGAAAAAAGCAACATACTTCAGATAAACATTGGTCTTTATACCTATATTTCAAATCCTATGGACATAATGAAATGAAATTGGTGTCCTAACAATTTAGTACTTTTACCAACCTAAGATATGTCAGATATCTCAGAGCTTTATTTGGTTTCATGAAGTTTATGACAGTGAAGTTTGGAATGTAGTAGTGTAAATTATGAGGAAAAGGTTAAAGAGCAATCATGTTGCTTTTACATTCAGCAATATCTACCATGGTCATGGTCACCATACATTAGGAAGAGGATACTTGAAAACTGACTGATATATTTTTACATTTATGATCTGGATGCAATCATATCACTCTCTGGACCACAGGAGCAAACGTTCCACATATTTGCCTGTCATTTGATGTTCGAACTTGTAACAGTCTCACCATATGATATTGCAACCTGGAACCCATATACAGTAAAACATGCTTATTACAAAGTGCCAGGGAAGGACAATTTTGCTTCGTTATAAGTGTAATTCATGATATCCATCAAGTTTACAATATATAATTAAGTCAAGGGTAATGAAAATCACTTTGCTTGAAGCGTCAATTCATTAGAAGCGTGTTTGCTATAACTGTGTTTTACTGTAATATCATAAAATGGAAAGCATGTGCCTTTTCAACCATGAAACCAAAGATTTTACAATGTTGAAACTTTATTTTGTTACAGACTGAAAACCATATATTATATGACAACCAAGAAATTATCTAATATAACAACATTGAAACCATATGATATACAATAACCTGAAAACCAATGACTTTACAGCCTGGAATATATTTGATATTTTGTTCTGAAAACCAATGATTTTACAACTTTAAACCATGTGAGTTTACAAACTGAAAACCATACAATTTTACTTATAAAAATGTAATACAAAAGAAAGATCATATGATTGTTACAAACCAGAAATCATTTGATTCAACAACCTGGAAACCAATTCATATAACAACCTCCAAACCAATTGATATTATAACAACCTAATAACCATTTGACATAACACCCTTAAAACCTGACTGATATTACAAACTGGAAACCATATGATATGACAACTTAAACACCAGTAATGAAGCCATTTGATAAAACAGCCAGGAAACCAAATTGTATTACTAAAAAGCAGTGTGGAATCCCATGATTTTACATTACTGAAACCATATAATTTGACAGTCTGAAAATCAATGGATGTTTTTACAATATTGAAACCATATTATACATCCTGGAAATTGTATAATTTGAACCTGAAAATGATATTATATGACAACATAAATGCCATTTGATTTTACAACCTGGAAACCATTTGATATAATGATATGAAACCAATGGTTTTGCAACATTAAAACCATATGAAATGAAGACTCGGATATCATATATGACAACCTGGAAACCATTATTATAGCAACCTGGAAACAAATGACAACCTGGACATCATTTTATTTTACCTGGAAACCATATGTTATTGCAACTGAAAACCAAGAAAAATACAATGTGGAAACCACCTGAAAACCAATGATTTAAGAACACTGAAACTATATGATTTCCCAAAAGTTAAACAATGATTTTAAATGTTGAAACCATTTGATTTTAAAACCTGGAAGCCATATAATGTTATAACCTGGAAACCATATAATTGTACAACCTCGAAACCAATTAATTCTATACAACGGTATCCCAAAGCCAAATGATTTTACAATCAAGAAACCATATGATGTGACAACCTGGAAACTATATGATAGGTCAACCTGGAAACCATTTGATATGACAAGTTTGAAACCATTTAAAATAACAACCTGAAAACCATATGACTATACTTTTAAAAACAAATGATATGACAAACTGAAAACCATATGTCATATTGACATGATTAACTGGAAACCACTTATCTAATACATTATCATTCAGTATATATGTTGTATTAAAGCACTATTAAATGATACATATTGTATGTCATAGAATTGGCTGAATTTAACCTCACAACAACATGCTAAACTGTTTATAAAATCTGATACTTTCAATGGAATGATGAAACCTCAGGGACAAATTGGATCTTGGAAAATGACTTTAAGTATATCTCAAGAAACCATGTGTATTTGATTAAATTTTGTGCAAAGAAATTTTTAATGATTCAACAAATATTGAGAACAATGTAACAATATTATAATGGTAATGTAGATTCATATTTAGGATTTTTGTTTTCAAAGCACTTTGCATTTTAATTAAGTGATATTTTTGTAGCATACATGTAATTTACATTTGTTTAAGTGATTTTTTCTAAACTGTTTTTGTAATGATGTATTATAATTGTTGCAATGTATTTAAAAACTTTTGATGTTCAAAATAAATGATTTATTCTATCAATACCTCTCAGTGATCTTGGCATTATAAATTGCATTTGCTCTGCTGTCATTTTTCCATGATTTGCTGATGCATATCATGGTATTTGTCAAATAGCATTTGCAATTTATAATGCCAAGATCACTGAGAGGGGTTAAATTTTTTTCTTTAAGGAAAGGGATTGTTTGCTGAAAAAGCTTATCAGAAAGGAGAGTTTATTGTGGAATATGCTGGGGACCTCATTAGTCGCAAAGAAGGACTCCAACGTGAAAAGTCTTACCCGGCCAGGAGAGGGAGTTATATCTACTTTTTTGTCTGGAACAGCAAAAAATACTGGTAGGTTTTATAGTGAGATTTTCCTTATAATATAGATGTATTATCTGTTAAAAAATTTGCTGCTGTATTTAATTAAGAATTTAGATAGTTTTTTTTTGTATGACATATTTGTGTATTACAGGTCGCTTGATATAATTAAAAGCCATTTTATACGCTTTTAGTCGGGGATATGAAACATATGTGGAACAGCCACATTTTTAATTCCCTACTAGTTTCTGTCTGTCCATCTGTCTGTCTGTCCCATCTGTCTGTCCGTGTCTACTAAATAAACTAGGCCAGTATGTGGTCAGTGATAATATGCATTATGTCGTGTACATGTATCAAGTAACTACAAGGGTCAATCAAAAAATACAAAGAGAATGTCGCTGTCTCTCATATAGTTTTCATGAAAGCCACAACTTATAAGTTTATGCACAAACATTTTTAGCTCACCTGAGCTGAAAGCTCAAGTGAGCTATTCTGATCACCCGTTGTCCGTCGTCCGTCTGTCCGTCCGTCTGTCCGTCTGTCCGTCTGTAAACTTTTTACATTTTGAACTTCTTCTCTAATACCACTTGGCCAAATTCAACCAAATTTGGCACAAATCATCCTTATAAGAAGGTGAATATAAATTGCAAAAATAAAAGGCCAGATTGTATTCAAAGCGGAGAAAACATCGAAACTGTAAAAAAGGGGGGTGCATTTAAAAAAATCTTCTTCTCAAGAACTACTGAGTTAATCTTAACGTAATTTATCATAAATCATCCTTAATAAAAGGAAAATATAAATTGCAAAAATTAAGGGCTAATTATGATTCAAATTTGAGCTAATTACAAAAATACTAATAAAGCGCTTCGTTATTCCATTTTTCATAGACTGGCAATTTTGTACGATAGACTGATCTCATGACAGGCATTGCCAGTCTACCGCATCTCGAAAACGAGGTTCTTTGTTTGTAGCATCCATGTTTGTTGTGCAACATTCACTATGAAACAAGGAAGATATATTGGTGCCGATTATTGTAAAGTAAATTGAGGTTAAATATTTCAACGCGTTGTCATTTTCACTTGTGACGGTGGTTTTAGCTTGTTTTGATTTTCGTTTCATTTTGCTTTTTAACTTGGGGAACGATCGCCTGTATAGCTGTATTCAGTATTCTGGTATTTGGAACATAGACTTCGGTTAATAGGCAGTTGATTGTTTACCTGCGAAAATCATAAAATCTGATGCATTAACAACGTACTTAAGTGCATTTTCCCTCTGTTTTTATTGTTTATTAATTTCTAATTGAGTGTCAAAAAGGACCAAACAAGGGGGCGACTTTGGTTGAAATAATCGATTTTTGATCGGTAACTTCGCAGAAATTTCCTCCGAAAGAGAATTTGAAGTAGCCATGTATTCCGAGTTCATAATCGTGTAAATTAAATCCAAAGACAATAAAACGATGTTATGAATTTGAAAAGATGTTTTCACAGCCTAAGTTAAACCCTGTTGAGATTAATCACTCGCGACTGTCTTATCTCGAGAGGTTATAAATATTATAAATACGGGTGATGCAAACACATACCGTGCATTGAAAATTACAATCGATATTTATTACATTTCGTTTTGATACTACAGTTAGTAGGTAACTTGTAATTAGTTAATAACTTTTCCCAAATTAATGCAAAACCGTTTGTTTACAGTTATCAAAATTAAAAAGATCCTCTACCTAACGGTTGTAATTGGGTCATAGGGTAGGACTAATTCCTCCAAAATACACAAGTGCATAAACTGATTTTGTGTCACTTGGCTAACTCAATTACAAAACATTTTATCTATATATTGTATGAATACATTAAAAAACTGAAATTAAACAAATTGAATAAATTTTTAAAAGTTGCCTATAATTCTACGACTAACGCTTAAATGTTTGATGATCATTAGAATTGTCTTGTTAAACATTAAATACTTGTGTACAGAAAAATCAAAAGGGTGATGTGCTATAACTACTTTATGGGGTCCCTTCTCATTTGATGAATTATATGAAATCTGCAACAATTTTGGTAGTTTTTCAAAAGAGTAAATAAAAACGCCTTTTAAACAGTTCTGACACATTATAATTATGAGGATATCTGCTTTATCATTATGTTTAAGAAATTATTGCAGCAGAAAATCATCTTGGTTTGTAGCCGTTTGTTGTTTTTGAGGGAAAGCTGAAATAATTGATGGGCCTTGGTACAAAACTGATACCTGTATGCCTGGCAATACATTAAATTATATAGCTTTTTAACACATCACATGACAACATTTTCCTGTCGAATGTTTTCATTGATCAAGTGAGTAAGGTCATGAAACGTCAAACAAGTTTACACTAGGTAAACAATTATTTTAGGGAAGACAAATTAAGTTTTTGACTGTAGCCTTAGCAACTTTTGCCACAGAGTTCAAAACTGCGAACTGGCTTCCAGACTATCTGGCGATCCTCTGTCCGTCAATCTTTGTTAACTTTCACATATGAGATACGAGCTGTAAAAATGAAATGTATCTCATCGGCATGGTATATTCACATAGCTTGGCATCTTAAATAAACACACAAAAATATTCACTTAGATGTGGAAAATGGAAATTACACTAATTTAAGTTCGATTTTTTTTTCATAAATACCAATAAACCAAGCAAGAAATATTGCAGGTAAATGGTAACTACCTTTTCCAGTATTTTCATCATATAAAATGGGTATGTATTGCATGACCTCTAAGACAAAATATTAATGAAATAAAATGTTGGCATCCTTTAATTGTGTAGATTCAACATGTTCAAATTATGATTACACCCGATAAGGTAGGCCCACAATAGGTGCTGATTTTTAAACTGATATACGTCTTAGAAAATGTATGAATTTTTTTTTATCTTTTAAGAGCTAATACTGTTCACATATGTGCAAAAACTGCAGGAAATAAATATACCGGTGTTATATATAATTTATATATCGCAGTATATTTTCACCCCTACCCCTCTATGAAATATTGAGTCTTACATCAGAAAAATTATGGTACTTAACTTTGATAAATATTAAATTTTACTGTTCTTAAATATTAATTATTTAAAGTGTTTTAAGTCAACGTAGTTTGCCATTTTGCTCAGGTGAGCGATGTGGCCCATGGGCCTCTTGTTTTCATTGATATGTGAAGTTTCATTATATTTGTTGAAAAGGTATTTTTATTAGCTGAATTCAAATGCAGCATGTTTTGTCATCACAGAGCACAGTTACATGTAAACAGTTTGTTAAATTACCCCATCATTATTTCAGACTTAATATCTAGTGTCTTTCCTACTGCATTTTAAAACAACTCTGTAATACTTAGTATTTTATTTGCTCACAATTGATGGAGAATCAAAAGTCATTTCTCTGATGTTTTTATTTTTAAGGTCTTCCGTTTCCAACGGAAAACCTTACTATTATTGTGCGGGCGAAATTTTTTTTTTTTTTTTTTTTTTTCCTAGACGCAAACTTTGGGGCTTCATATCTTGCTCGAACAGTTTTTGCTCAAATTTTCAGGGCTAATAGACTTTACAAAACACTATCTACACCATTTCAAAAACTTTAAAATTCCTTTACCGTTAACGAGTTATTCCCCTTTGAAAAAAATTTAGGGCCTTTGGTTTCCAGACAAAGGCTCCGAGACTATGATAGCAGGGAATGGGAATCCAACGAATTTGAATAATAGAGGCATTGAAGTTGTGCACATCGGTTTTTGTTTTTGGATTTCGCTTTTAATTTAAAAAAAGGTAGGGGGTCAAAAGCGGGATTTTAAAAAGTGCGAAAATTTACACATATTTTTCTTTGTATCTTTTAAACAAAAAATATTTTGTTAAGACATGAAGAATAAAAGTTGTGCAGAATATCAAAGGCTTTCATTTGACACCCCTTAAATTAGGGGCCAAGAGCCATTTAATGTATTTGCTTTATAACTCAAAAACGGCTAAGAATTCGATATAGCTGTCACTGGAGAAGTTGTTCATTGAGATCTTAGCAATGTCGTTACAATGTTACTTTGTTAGGGTATTGCGTAATATGAATGTAAAAAGCTTTACTTGTTAACATGTATCTGTTTTCATCAGGCAAGTTCACAAAAAGTCTTTGTGCGTACAACTGACATAAAATTATCACAGAAAGTTAACCAGTTTATACAGAATGCTTTAATTCATTAGAAAAAAGGTTTATTTAAATAATACATGCTTTTATGTGAAGATTATAAGTCGTTTTTTTTAGGTTTTATAGTGGAAAATCCTTTAAAAAACAAAAAAACCACCAAATTCTTTACTAGTACAACACAAACTATGGATTAAAGAAAATAACTTCTTTGTGATACATATTAGTTATTATTCTACATGTATTTGAAATCTATCTAGGGTCTGAGCTGTGTGTGTATACCATTACGTAACTTATCCCTCGCCCGCGGGCGAGGAGATCGGTCGCGGCTGGACTACCTAGCGGTCAGCGGTTATCTAATACACAAGGTTTGCGTCTTCATATATGGGTTTATTTAGCCGCAAACACATAGAATTGATTTAGTTTTCATTACATTTAAAAGTTTAATCTTCTTAAATTGAATTAAATGATAGAGTGTTAATACAGAAATCGTTCTGTTAATGAATAAAAGCAATGTCATTCCCAATTAGAAGCATCATCAAACATAAATCAATGGTTGGTTTAAAAAAAAAACTTCAACATTTTAGTCATTTAATAATACTGCTAGCTTTCTAAATCATCCTTGGTTGTGAGCTGTGTGTGTGTACCATTACGTAATCTATCCCTCGCCCGTGGCCTAGGAATTCGGTCGCGACTGGACTACTTATATTGGTGAGCGGTTATCTATACACAAGATTCGCGTCTTCAAATATGATTTTTTTTAGCCACAAACATAACACCTGTTTTAATCTTATGTTATAGAAGTTCCTTCATCTTAGATTGATTTATTTAAACGTAGATTGTTAATTAAGAAATCGTTCTGAAAATTAATAAAAATATACTATTCCAAATCAGAAGCATCATCAGGCAAAGATCCATGGTGAGTTAGTAAGTATAAAATGCTCTAAAATGTACAAATAATGTTTTGGATCAACACAAAAACCCACAAACATTACACCTTTAAATGCTGATCACCCCTCGCATTTGGCCGTTGAGATCCCACGCGAGTGGACAAGCGATCCGTGGTAGCTTCGTATGCTTCTACCTTATCACACGTGCATGTTCACTAATAATCTGTACGAACACAACTATTTGGTTTTTTTTTTAACTATTATATTGGTTTAAGATGAAAAAATCTTTATCTTACCTGTACCGTTGATTTAGCATTGATTTAAACGATAGTGTGTAAAATCCGATAGAAACCTGACCATCAATGGAATAAAATTAACCAATCGATACAATACAATGCCGAGAGTTTGACCGGTCCATTTAAAATCGACTTGTGATTCAACTGAAGATTAATTTATTTATCCATGATTAGTTTCGTTAATTTATGCTGAGAGTTTTTACAGACTTCGTAGAAAGTAATAGAAGTTTTCTTAAAGAGAGAGAGAGAGAGAGAGAGAGATTTTGGATGCAGGGTGTACAAAGTAAAAGTGAATTCTAAAAAATAATATCCCCCAAGCGTTCAAGGCGATTTAATAATCAAATCAAATTAAAATAAAATCACCGTGTTACAATGTTAAATGTATGCGGTAGGTGCTGGCACGATAAAAGTAATGTCCAAAATTGAGGGATTGGGTGGGGTTTTTTTGAAAAATTATTCACATGTTTTAAAAAAGTTTTGTTAAGATTCTAACAGTCACATGATCACTTTTGTACTACTTCTGGTCATTTGTTTCATTGTGAAAACAAACTCATTGCTGTGTTGAGCCACCCCCGGCCCAGTGCTTGGGCTAATTTTTTTTTCAAGATTTGCGAAAAGAAATCCAAATGTTGCGAAAATCAATTTTTGGTGACTCCTTGTATGTAAAATTTTCTCATTTATGTATTTCACTTTCCCACCTGTTTGCTTATTCGGTCAGCCTGTGTTAATTCCATTACCACGTGAGACCAGCTCATAATATATTATCTGATATATTTTTCTGATCGCGTCGCGTTCAATTCTATCAGCTACGTCATGCATAAACAATACCCGCACCTTAAAGGCCGAGGTTTTTAACGGGGTGGTTTACCTCAGGTAAGTTCAGCTGGGGGTGGAGCCTATTTTGATAAAGGCATGAAGCCCCGAGGGAAACACGCTCGCTTGTGTATACATATCTATACACACGGGGTGTTAAAATGCTCTCAACAGAGTTTTTTTTCGATGATCTAGAAAAATATCGTATTCATATATGTACTGGGGTAAAAAAAATTGTCGATCTTTAAAATGAATATAAAGGCATGAAATAACTGCATGCGATGTGGGCAAACAAGTTTCTGACGGGATCAAGTGAGAATTTATCGCGATGTTTTATGCAATACGTGATCATCGTACCGTACTCAAATACTAATACAACATTTATATAACATACGTTTGTATTACTTCTCCGATCAGCTGCTGAAGTGCACAGAATACAGAATACAGATCATGATT
>CM065924.1:18183-70683 GCA_033439105.1 Magallana nippona | reverse complement strand
TTCTTTTTGCAATAGCCTAATGATCTAATAGGATATGCTTCGGGGTGTCATGTTGACATGTAATCATGTTTCAGAATTTTTGTTTTTATCACAGGGGTCTGTGGGCATCAAAAAATGACGTTTTTTTGCCAAAAAAATATGGTTCCCAGAACTCCTCTTACAATTTATGCAGTAGCTATGTCATCTCTTGAGATATGATAGGGACTGTCCTATAGATGTGCAATAAGGTTTTAAAAATTTAAATTTCATCCAGGGAGTCAAACAGTAGCTGAAAATTGACGTTTATCACTCCTAAAAAAACCTACTTCCCAGAACTCCTCTCATGATTTAATGAATAGCCACATCATATCTTGGGGTATGATAGGGGCTGTCATATAGTCATGCAATAAGGTTTTAAAAATTTAAATTTCATCCAGGGAGTCAAACAGAAGCTGAAAATTGACGTTTATCACTCCTGAAAAAACCTACTTCCCAGAACTCCTCTCATGATTTAATGAATAGCCACATCATTTATAGGGATATAACAGAAGCTGAGCTATAGATTTGCAATAAGGTTTTAGAAATATAATTACGGAACATCATTTTGCAGATAGCATTGACCCTCAGAATCAAATTTAAAATTTGATTCTGAGGGTCAATGCTGTCTGCAAAATGATGTTCTGTCCCATAAAAAACCTAATTCCTGGACCTCCTCTTATCTCTTGTGATTGAAATAATGTACCATAAGATGCATAAGGAGGAAGAATATATATGCTTTAGGGGTGGGGATCACAAGCATTTTTTTCAAGTTATTTGATCATTTTTGATTTTGGGAGGGTGGGGTGGGGTTAAGGTGACCCCCAGATGCCATGACCTACTAATACCACAAAAAGATTTGCCTTGACATGGTCATGGTTCAAGAAACAAAAATATATATGGTTTAGGAGTGGGGATTTCGATGATTTTAAGGATATTTTAAAAATATTCAACTATTCATGTTTTCTATATAAGAGGAGGGGAGGGGGAGGGGGTGGTTGTTTAAAAACAACTCCGGGGGGTGGGGGAATGACCCAAGGGGCAGGGGCCAATTTGTCTTAAATGTATCTTGACATGATCAGCAGAATTGGACAGAATTATCACTATAGGGCATCTGCAGAGTGGGGCCCTAAATAGTTACAAAATCAATCTACAAAAAATATTGATAATATGTTATACATGTATTTAGAAATGTCTTTATTTTCAAAATGATTAACAAATTAATCAGTCAAAATGAGTTATAAATAACCGATTGGCAATTCTGCAATTGATTGCAAGATCCCTAGTATAATATCACATGTATTTTTTTTTATATATAATTATACATGTATGTTAACAATCAGTATTAAAATGCACAAATTTTCATGAGTCATAAATCTTGACATACCAAATATCTCTTGACAAAAAAGAATAAGCAATTTAAAATAAAAGAAAATTAGTCATTAACTCTTTTTCTATTACTGGTGTATGATGATGGGGTAGGGGTATAATGGGAAAAAAAGCTGCAGCATGCCTTCATTCTCACTAAAAATGTATATCTAATCCACACATCCTGGGGATGGGGAACGGTTAAGGCCCCTTCCCCTTCCTCCCTATTATAACTCATATAAACATGATACATGTATTTAATACCCAAATTTAATACAAAATAGGGTCAATATGGAGTCAACTCTATAGTGTAAGTCTGACAAATGAAAAAATAAAAGAATTCTGCAATTAAAATGACAGAAACTGTAGATAAGCTTATTTAAATACAGATGATGATACAGTATGCTGGCAAATGGAGATCACATTTTAGAAAGTGAAAGTAAAACTTAACTGTTTTGTATACCAATGTCTCATAACATTGCGCTACTAGATGTATTATACTTACCTGTATTGGTCAACATCATAATGATAATCCAATTAGCACAATACGAATTCCTTTAGCTGATCACCACAAAAGAAACGTTTATTCATGTTAATTAATCCTATTCTGCATATCAAGAAAACATATGCATGTACACCACGTGAAACCCATCTAACCAAAGAGCTGGGTAAAACTAGTACCCGATGCAACCTGTACACCTATGTTGTGTACGTAACTTCAGACAAAGATCATTTAATTGTAACATATTGCAATTGTGGCCTTCTTTTTGACTAAAACTAGTACAAGAGAGTGTTATTTAGAGGCAAACACTTGGTGCGGGTATTACTGTCTAATGACAGCATCTAGTTATAGCAATGGTTTCTTGGAACACATATGATTAAAAATTAAAGTGGCTTGATAAAGATGAAATAAAAAATTATCTAGTACCGATTCACTGATTCTACGCGCTATGATAATATATCGGCACTACATGTACAAGTACATCACACATGTGTATAATGGAAAGAAAATTTGAAAATGTACTAAATATAAAGCTGTATACAGGTGAATCTCGATAGCTCGAACTTCAGGGGACCATGATTAAACTTCGAGAGATCAAGAGTTCGAGAGATCGAAAGTTTAAAAAAATCCGGAAATTTTTGTTCCTGTCATGTTGGTTCTATAAGTATAGTAGCCGGAAGTTTATATTCATAACATGGAAGGATAGTCTAACATGGTTTCATTTGTATTTTCTGCTACTTTACATCAATTTCAACAATACAGAAATTAGTTTTGTGTTTATTTATTGTTTTTGTTAACTTAGAAAATGTTTAAAGTATTTTATGTTTTCTTGATCACAGAATAGTTTAAATAAAGACCGGTTTAATTTACCGTTAATTTCACAAGTTGTTGAAATTAATAGATCAGTTACAAATTAACTATCTACCCTTTGAAGGAAACAAGGTGTAGTGTCACTTCCGTAATTAACTAATTAACAATACCATGCTAGCCCCAGGGGTTCACTCGATCATCCAGGTAAGGTCCACGTGGAGCTAATTATACGCTTGATCGGTCGCATGTGTTATGACACAGCCACCTGACTTCGAGTTATCAAGAGTAAAAAACAGTGAAATATGTATAACGGGACCCAGGGTTTACTTGGAGAGATCAAGAACTTTGAGAGATCGGAGTTCAAAAGATCAAGAGTAAATTTGCTTAGTTATATAGAGAAAAAAATCGGGACCGTGATTTCAGTTCAAGAGATCAAGAACTTCGAGAGATCGAAGTTGAGCCATCGAATGTCACCTGTAATTATATTTTTTTGAGAAAGTACAATTGTTTTCAACAGCCCTTTAGATTTAATATCGTTGAATTGAGTATAAGTGAGATAAGATCACTGTTACAATTCGACGGGCTATTGAAACTGCCAGACTACTACGATCACAACTATGTTTAGAAATGGACTGAAATATAAAATTATTAAACTGTATATTTAATTTGAAAAAGGAGGAGAAATTGTTAGTGTTGATTGATCAAGCTTTTAAATATCTGGGCGATTTTTTTTTTGGTTCTATTTCTCAACAGAAATGAACCGTAACAATCGCTGAGGTCTAAAATATTGCGAGCCTTAAAATTTTATTTATATATTTCTGTTTCTTTTTTTTTAATTCTCTAACGTAAAGAAATGAATATTTTATTTATACTTAAATCCTCCATTTTTTACAGGTAAATACCACGTGTAACACCGTGTAACTGTCCGTGTTGCATCGCGTTGCACCGTGTCACAACGTGTTTTTCTCGTTTCGAGGCCGTAACAGAGAAAATTAAATCAAAAGTACCGACACTTCAACGCTCAGCGTGGACTTTTGAACACGGTGGCCCGTGTTTTTGTCGGGATATTCTTGAGCTGTACTGTATATAGAGTAAATCTTTAAAAATCTTCTTCTCTGAAACCGATCAGCTAGGAAAGCTGAAACTTGTGTGGAAGCATCCTCAGGTAGTGTAGATTCAAGTTTGTTCAAATCGCAATCCCCGGGGGTAGGGTGGGGCCACAATTTGGGGGGGGGGTGTCAAATTTTTACATAGAAATATATAGGGAAAAATCTTAATCATTTCCTAAAACACAACAAAAGAAAAGCTCAAACTTTAGTCAGTTCAGACAGTGTAGATTAAAATCTATATCTGTCAAAATCATATTCTTCAGGAGTAGGGTTGGGCCACATGGGGGGGGGGGGGGTTCCAATTTTACAAAGGAAAACATTTAAATTATTCACAAAAACTCAAACGTTATTATATATGGTTTTACTTATATGCAAGCATTTTGGCGTATTGTTGATTCTTTAAAATTATTTAGACTCTGGTCCCTGGACAATTCTAGGATCTTGCAAGGGGTTCAAAGTTTGATGTAGGTTTATAATCTATATATAAAGAGTTCTTTTAGTCTGATCATCTTCTCGAAACTGCAATGCTCAATATGTGACTGTAAAATCATCCTGTTACAAAGGGGCTCAATTATAAACATAAGAATGTGCAGGGGAATTTTTTATACAGGATCTATTATACGACATTGTTCAGATATTTTGTATATGACTCCATAAAGCTGATTTTATTATGTCTATTGTTTCTCAGGTGAGCGATGTGGCCCTTTGGCCTCTTGTTTAATGTAAAATATTTACATTTTCAAGTATCCTTGTCTGTGATGACACTACGAATTGATTTTGTACTATACAGTCCAATGAATTCAAATGACAATGTTGGGGCGCAAGCGGGATTTAATAGTACATTTGCTGAAAAAAATATATAAATATAAGTAATAAGGAGTCATTCTTTGAATATTATGAGGTGATAATTTCGGGTGTGATCAAATCTATCATAAAGCATAATTATCACCTCATAATACTCAAAGAATGATTCCTTATTCCTTAAATAATGCGAGAAAAATAATCATTAACTAGAGCCGTGTTTGTTGCAAAGCAACGAAGATGTCTTCCGTTGCAGCTTCGAGTCGAGATCCTATATTAGGTGATTCCAATATACACACACAGCCCCCCCCCCCCCCCCCCGAATTCGTTTGCGGGGGGTATAAAAATCCTTTTTGTCACTTTAGTGCGGCACAAAGAACGACCTATGTTTTACTATCATTTCTATCAAATCACATATACATGTACATGTATATGTGTTAGTTATTAATATTTTGTACTTTTTAAATATACATGTATTGACCAATGTATTGTATGTACATTTGCACTCGGAACCCACAAGTTTTCTATCCGTTACACTGCCTTAAAAGCAGTATAACGGATAGGAAACCCATGGGTTCTGACAATGTCTCCTCATTGACATTGACATTTAAAATGCTCTCAACAGAGTTTTTATGATGATCTAGAACATTTTTGTATTTATATAATTATGTACGAGGAAAAATTTCAATCCTTCAAATGAATATCAGCATGAATAACCGCCAGCGACATGAGCAAAATCTTTAGTTTGTTTGAACAAGTTTTCGACGGGATTTACAGAAAAATATGCAATATACGATCATCGTACCGTACTCAAATACTATTGCAACTTTTATGCAACATACGTTTGTATAACTTCTCCTATCATCTGCTACAGTGCACAATAATTCTACCAGCTGCGCATTTACCAGAGTTAATTGTCTGTACCTGTTTCTCTTCTGGTTTCGGCTCTGGAAATTTCTCAAAGAAATGTGATACCTAATGTTATAAATCATAGACCAAATATTTCATTTATTTATATAATTAATTAATCTCAATTATTCCCAAACATCTTTAATTATAAAAGAAATTTTTCATGGAGGATCGACGCCACGTGATTTAGATAGACTATAGGTGATCAGCGCGTTTGATGTGGTACATAACCATGCAAGTACGAGTAAAGTTTTACTTCATATCTTTCAATTTCCAAGAGTAGAAAATTTAATCTGTCGAAGGTAGTTTCTTCGTCAAGGTATGCATCAAAAGACAAAAGTTAATTGCACGATCATCGCGATCGCCAAACATGGTATACACAGGACGAGTAAACGAATGTCAATCATGCATTTTCTAACATCCAATCTGAGGCCTCGATTCAGTTTGAGGCCTCGATTCAGTTGGTTGACAGGGGTACACTGACCAGATAAATTTGAAGGCGGTGCTTATTTTCTCGGTCTTTAAAGGTTTAATCTTTGTGGGTTTTTGTGCTGATCCTAATGTGTTTGCGGCTAAATAAACCCATATATGAAGGCGCGAATCATGTGTATTAGATAATCGCTGACGGCTGGGTAGTCCAGCCGTGACCGATCTCCTCGGCCGCGGGCGAGAGATAGGTTACGTAATGGTATACACACACAGCTCAGAAAGATTTCAAATGCATGCAGTATAATAACTAATATGTATAACAAAGAAGTTTTTTTTAATCCGTAATTTGTGTCTTACTAAAAAAGAATGTTTATATTTTGAGTTTATTGTTTTTATAGGATTTTTCACTCTTAACAAAATTGGCTGATAATCCTCACATAAAAGCATGTATACTGTAAAAAGAAACCCTTTTCCTATGGATTAAAGCATAAATGTATAAACTGTATAATGTATAAACAGGTACACTTTGTGTGATAACTTTATGTCAGATGTACGCTCAAAGACTTTTCGTTAACTTGCCAAATGAAAACAGATACATGTTAACAAGTAAAGCTTTTTACATTCATATTACGTAATATTTTTCGTTAACTTGCCAAATGAAAACAGATACATGTTAACAAGTAAAGCTTTTTACATTCATATTATGCAATACCCTAACAAAGTAACATTGTAACGACATTGCTAAGATCTCAATGAACAACTTTTCCAGCGACAGCTATATCGAAATCTTAACCGTTTTTGAGTTATAAAGCAAAAAGTTTCAAGGGCTGTTTGCCCCTTTATTATGTAAGGGGCCAGCCCTTTTTCAATGGTGTCAAATGAAAGCCCTTGAAATTCTGCACAACTTTTATTCTTCATGTCTTAACAAAATATTTTTTGTTTAAAAGATACAAAGGAAAATATGTGTAAATTTTCGCACTTTTTGGAATCCCCTTTTTTACCCCCTACCTTTTTCTAAATAAAAAACGAAATCCCAAAACAAAAACCGATGTGCACAACTTCAATGCCTCTATTATTCAAAATCGTTGGATTCCCATTCCTTGCTATTATAGTCTCAGAGCCTTTGTCTGGAAACCAAAGGCCCTAAAAAAATTTCAAAGGGGAATAACTCGTTAGCGGAAGAGGAATTTTAAAGTTTATGATTTGTTTTAGATAGTGTTTTGTAAAGTCTATTAGCCCTGAAAATTTGAGCAAAAACCGTTTAGAAATGAGCAAGATATGAAGCTTCAAAGTTCGAGTCTAGGAAGAAAAAAAAAAAAAGAAAAGAACAATAAGAATAATCTTTTTTTTCTTTTTTTTTTTTTTTTTTTTATTTGCAGTTTTTCATTTTATAATACACTGTACATATAACACATTCATACACACATACATACAAGTCATGATCTCATAATTTTTGAAAACTATTCAAGTTGATACAATTTTGCATAAACTGAAATGAATAAAGCTCTTGAAGTTAAATATTAAGAAAAAGATTTTTCCATTCAAACCATCTATCATTATGTTTATCATAAGAAGAGTTTCTTATAGCAACACATTTTTCTATTTCATATCTAAAGTTTAAGTGACATAATAGACCTGCAAATATTGGAACTTTTTTGTTGTACAGACATTGAAAAATATATTGTTTAGTATACAGGATCAAAAAGTTGATGACTAAGTTAGAATTAGAAGGAGGAGTCTCTCCAAATAATATGTTATACTCATTAAAGCCAACTCTTTTTGAAACAGCATGATATATATGCATACTTAAACTACTCCATAAATCTAAAGCAAAGGAACAGGATGTGAATACATGTTCAATAGTTTCAACTTCATTATTACAAAAAGAACATATATCATTATCAACTATTTTTATCTTTTTTAGATACGATTTTACAGGAAGAATTCTATGTAGAGTTCTATATTGTAGCCACTGTACAGTAGTATCTGTTGTAACTTTGAAACATACTTTGAAAATATCCTGTAAAATTAGTTCGGAGTAGCCTCTCATGACAATTTTTGAATTCCATCGAATGATTGAGTTTGGAATAATACATTGGACATTTGTATTGATTAAATTATAAATAGGTTTAGTGCATTTCTTGTACAAAAGTAATTCAACACAGTAAAAGGGTAGAAAAGGACCAACAAAATTGACATAGTTCTCCTTTGAAAAATTTGAATCTTTAACAAACTTTCGAACAGCACTAATTATGCTGTTATATTGCATAAAACATACTTTGTTCAAATGAAATCTTTTTTCAATTTCAGATTTTGATAAAAATGACCCATCATCATGTAAAAAGTCTTTAACAATTTTTACACCTTTTTTGTACCATTCTTTATAAAACATAGACTTCTTCTCTACTTTGATGTTTGAGTTATGCCATATTGGAGAAAATATTATATTATTGTTAGAATCACAAATTTGGTTAGAGTGTACGTTCATAACATTAAGCCAAGCATCAAAGACATCTCTCCAAAATATATTATTGCATTGTTCTATAAGTTTTTTAATAAAATTATCACCAAACTCTAAAAAACCAACCCCTATGTCACCTGTGAAAGATAGCTTTAAAAATGCTCATCCATGATTGTCCCCCTTGCACCACTCTTTTGATCCAAGAACATTTAAGTGAAATTATAAAATTTTTAAAATTTAACATTTTCAAACCTCCAATGCAAAAGTTTTGGGTCACAATTGAACGTTTGACTTTGTCACACTTGGATTTCCAAACAAATCTAAAAAACTCATTATTCAAAAATGTAATTGTATCTTTCTTAGGATTCGGTAGGGAAATGAGTAAATGGTTTAATTTAGGTACAATAAGACTCTTAAGTACTGTAATTCTTCCAATGGGAGTTAGAATTCTTCTTTCCCATTGTTGAATCAAAGCAATAATTTTGGGAATTTGAATGTCATAATTTAAATCTGGAATTTTTTCTACGTCCACTGAAAAATGAATACCTAATAGTACAAATTCAGTGGCCCCCCAATCTAGTTTCCATCTAGAATGATGGAAAACTTCAGAAGAGAATTTTTTTGATCCAAACCATACAATTTTAGTTTTTGAGCTATTAACTTGCAGACCAGAAATTTTTGAGAATAATTCTAAAGTTTCAAGAGCATTAAACAAGGATGAAGCTGAACCATCAAGGATAAGTGACGTATCATCAGCATATTGGGAAATTTTGTGTTCCCTATCATAGACAAAAATACCTCTTATATCCTTATTTTGTTTTATAAGTATAGCTAAGATTTCTGCACAGAGAATAAAAAGATATGGGGCTACGGGATCACCCTGACGACAACCTCTCTGTATTTCAAACTGCTGCGATAGAAAGCCGCTTTGAAGGATTGAAGCTTTAAAATTTGTATTTAAAATTTTTACCCATTTTATAATATTGTTTCCAAATCCAAAAAAGTGCAGCACCTTATAAAGAAAAGACCATGATACCGAGTCAAAAGCCTTTTCAAAATCAATAAGCATAAGTAAACCAGGCAAATTATTAATTTCTGTGTAAGACATTAGATCATATATAAATCTAGTGTTTTCTCCAATATATCTGCCCTGTATGAAACCTGTTTGTGTATTTGAAATAAGTAGGTCTAAGGTGGATTTTATTCTATAACTGATGCATCCAGATATTAGCTTGTATAAAACATTAAGTAAAGTAATAGGTCTCCAGTTTTTTAAAAATTGCCTGGGTTTATCCCCTTTTGGCAGACATGATATGATTCCTAGTCTCTGGGACACTGGCAACTGACCATGCACAAAGATATGATTAATAGCGCTTGTAATGTATATTTTTAGATCATTCCAGAAAAATTTATAAAATTCAGCTGAAAAACCATCACTCCCTGGAGACTTGTTATTTTTCATACCCTTTAAAACATTTAAAATTTCTCTCTCACTAATATCTCTATCTAGAAAGTCAGCTGTTATATTGTCTAATTTTGGTATGTCTAAAGGCTGGACAACAGACTGTATATCTATATCTACAAGCTCTGAGTCTGAATTTTTAAACAACTTCTCATAGAAGGACTTAACCTCTTCCATAATTTCTGATTGTTTATATAAAATCTTTTCTTCTGAAACAAATACTTTTTTAATAATTTTATTGAGAAAATTCCGGGATTCTAAATGACAAAAATATTTTGTAGGTTTTTCACCCTCGTCAATCCACTTCGCCCGAGAACGTATGAAATGTCCTCGCAATTTTTCTTTTCTTAAAGTTTCTAGAGTTGCTTGTTTTTCTTCTAACAATGAAAAGTCAAAATCAGTGTTATTTTCTAATTCATTAATATCAGAAATTAATTGTTTTTCAATTTTATCATTTTCTCTCTTTCTGTATGATGAATAGGAAATAGTTATTCCTCTGATTTCCATGAGAAGGATGTCTAAAAAGGCAGACTCATCAATAGAGTTATTATATTGATCTTTAACAGACACAATAAGTTTTTTAACTTTTTCAACATATATTTTATCATGAAGTAAATTATTATTAAATTTCCATAAGCCTTTTCCTCGCACAAAAGAATTAAATTTAAGTTCATAAACAACAACAGAGTGATCTGATCTATAGCCTGATTTGATTGAAACAGTTTCAGTAATATTTGAAAGATTTTCTGAAATAAGGATGTAATCAAGACGCCCTTGTTTAAATGGGGTTTTTCTTCTCCATGTAAAGATTTTTTTGTCGGGATTAAGGATTCTATAATAGTCAATCAAACCCAAGTCACTCATAATCTCTAGTAGCTTTTCTCTGGCTTTGGGATTATTTACATGAGAGTAATTATGAGTGTCAAGAGTTTGATTGAGGGCTATGTTAAAATCACCACATAAAATAAAAAAATCATTATCAAGTTCCAAAAAACATTCTCGTACTTTATCATAAAAATCTGGACAATCTGAGTTAGGCCCATAGATATTGACTAAAGTGATTCTATTATTATCGATACTCAAATCCAATGCTAACAAGTTGCCTTCATCATCTTTTTTTTCTTTATGTAATTGAAGTTCAAAATTGTTATTGAAAAGAACAGCAACCCCCCTTGAACTAGAGCAGAAAGAATTAAAAACACATTTATATCCCCATTGAGTTTCAACACAAGTTTCTAGTTCTGGAGTGAAATGTGTGTCCTGAAGACATATAATTGAGTAGCCCTTAGATTTATAAAAGTTCAAAACATCCAGTCTCTTAGATGGAGTGCCAAGTCCTTGACAATTTACAGTTGCGATCTTAATTGTATCAACCATGGTCAAAAATCAAATCTAGGTTTACATTCATACTACTCATTCATACAAAACAGAAACTAAAGAGAAAAAAAAAGCGTAAATAAAACAGAAAAATGATCTTAAATGACACTAACTTAGTAGAAAACTACCAAAAAGTACCGAGTACTGAAGTAGATTCGTAACTCATGCAAATAACACGACACCGGAAGTCCACTATGAAACATGTAAAGGAAAGTTTATGGACGAACGGCACACGAAATTCCGGAAAAAGTTTGTAGAACCCGAACGGCTTCAAGAAGTTCCGGAAATGTATGAACGTACACAGTGACTGAATTCGGAAAAAAGAAAAAACGCCAAACACAAGTAGAAGACACTGGTATATGAATCACTTCATGAAAAATTTCACTTTTTCATCAATTTCATCGAAGATATCGAATTTCACACGACGCTCATTGCTCTTCAACTTCCCAAATACCGATCCGTTAAAATACCAAGCGGACGCTATATCATCGTGGTTGATTAGAGTGGTGATGAGGTCCGAGTTTGGTCTGGTAACATCGTCCACCAATTTGATTCCTTGTCCTCTTTTTCTAATCTCTGATCTTTTTCTCATGACTTTTGACTTGGAGTTTGTGTTTAGCAACTTGACTATTATTGGTCGAGGCTTTCCTCTTTTGCCGGGGATTCTGTGAGCGGCTATAATTTCGCGGTCGTCGATTTCAACATTGATATTTGTTTTCAGAAAGTCTTGTACGAGTTTCCATGTGTTTTCATTATCATTTTCGGTTAAACCCATAATTTTGAAGTTGTGTTTTCTAGAATACTGCTCATTTTGATTGGCTAGTCTCATGGCTTCCTTCGAAATGTGTTCTGTTTTTTGCAAGACTTGTTTCAATTCACGCACTTCTTTGTTTGAATCAACTAGCTTTTCTGTAAGAGTTTCGACATTCTGTTCCAGTTTTTCAATATCATTTTTCATATTGTCTATCTTTGCGTTGTACTGCTTTTCCAGTACCAAACATCTTTTATTTGTTTCTTCCTTTATTTTATTTTCTATCTCTTTGTTATTCTGTTCTATAATTTTCTTAACGATGGAAGACACAAGAGACTCTAGCTTATCCTCTGTGATTGTTTTTTTTAATTCTGTTTTGACCTCGGCGAGATCACTTTGTATGATGCGTAGAGATCTGCTTACCTCGGACATGTTTTCTTTATTTTTTTCTGGAATCTTTTCTGGAGTTTTTTCAGAACCCGTTTTGTCAGTCTTTTTTGTGTTGGCTCTGGTCTGTGGTGTTGACATTTTTTTCACAAAATTATCCAGAGTGTTCATAGGAATAGTCAATCGTCACACTGAATTGGCACAATAATACGATCCGCACTTTTAGAACACTACTCACGGGACTGAGAGATCAATATTTTTAAATCCAGAAAAAAATCCAAAGGCATAAATCTTTGATATGAAATAAATACAAATTATGTTTTATGAATCATAACAATTCTACCGAGGTAAAAATTGTCCGAAAAAAGTCACTAATACACCGGTACTGTGTCCTTTTTGCCTGAGCACGTCACGCACCTGCTACCTGTCCTAGCGCCATTTTTAAACACCTATAAGAATAATCTTAACAAGCACAATAATAGAAAGGTCTTCCATTGGAAACGGAAGACCTTAATTATATATACTTGTGTGGGATAGTGAAATTCCACCTCGGGGCCAAGATTCAGAGCCTCGTCCTAAACTGTGAATCTTATCCCCTCGGTGGAATTTCAATATCCCACACTCGTAATAATCAGTGATTCTATTTTGCCATAAGAAATTGTCAAGTTGTCTCATATGGGAATTTGTGTCTCTTATCATCATGATATTTGATGCAGTCTGTAATTTTTTTAAGGTTGCTGACGGTTTCAATTGATAAACTGGTGAAGACTGGATTGTGTTGATTTCATGCAGTCCTATCAGTTTCTATAGAGCTAATGAATTACAATCAATTTTCATAAGAAATAGAGGGAATCATACTTGTTGTATGTAAATATATAAAGATAAAATATTGTAAACCAACGTTTATTCGCTTGCAAGAAACTTCTGCGAGGTTCGCAAGAGCCCTATCATCTCGTCGCAAACCAGTCATTGCAAAATTGCTATGATAACAATACTAGTGCATTTGAAAAACATAATTATCCTATATTTTGAAGGTTGCTCGATCAACTTAGCTTAAATACTGTACTTTCGCTAAATAAATGCTAATGTTTTAAATTATAGCTAGAACATGAATGTGACAAAACCTTTGTGATCCATAGAAATTGAATCATATGTAACTTCCTCTGATTTAATATTTAGTTTGTAATTATAGTATGATGCCTGTATTACTGGATGCATATCTTCAGGCAACACAAAATAGATATATTGATACTACTTTAGTCATATTAGTAATTATAATTTTTGATTAACAGTTTGGATGCAACAGAATCATCCAGAAAAGGCAGATTTGCCAATGATGCAGCGCCTGGTGATTTCCATCGAAACGCTTCCGTTAAGTGTTTACCCAGCAAAGGAAAACCATATTTGGCTCTGTTTGCCAATAGAGAAATAGGAATCGGGGAAGAAATAAGATATGACTATGGGGTTCCAGATCTTCCATGGAGGAAGCAGGTACTTTGAACACAAGGGCTCAAATTTTCTGTATAAAATTTAACCTAATTAAGGTGGTATTGGACACCTTCCCACAGCTTGGGTCACTAAATATTTCCTATCATAATAAACAATAAAATCAAGTATAATTTTATAAAGAATTAATCCTCTAAACATCCAAAATCACCTCTCCTCTCCCCCCCCCCCCCTCCTTATTACCAGGTACTTGTAGAAAAGAATCAGTTTGAAAGTTTTCAACATATTATTGCATTATCATTTTCTTCAAACACTGAAGTTTTTAATAATCATTTTTTTAATTTACTTCCTTACACTGTACAAATGTAATTTTACATTACCTCAATTAATATAGCAGGGAGATGTTGTTTACATTGGTTACCCATAGATTTTAGGCCACACCCACATTTTGAAAGTCTGTTTTCTACATGAGCGTTGCACATTAATGTTTCAACTTGTAAATGTGGTTAATTAAAACAGTCATTTTAATCATTCACATCCATGAAAGAAACTGGAACAACAGTGTGCTCATATATTATGTATTCAAAAAGTGCAAAATCTTGATGGCTTCCCTCTATAGTAGATAAACCGTTTACGAATTTTAACCTGTCTTTGACCTCATGAATAACAAAGCCCTGATCATGTGACTGAACTCTTTTCACAATCACGCTTTGAACATAGCTATGCCACATCGTGTTCAAAAATTTAAAAAGTATCAACAAATTGTTAAAATCTAAATTTTAAATAGTATATATATCAATCTCAAGCCCAAAATATGGTTTTTGTATCTTTCATAATTTAAGTCAATACTTTTTTTTTTGCTATAAAATTTTACAAAAGTTTAGGCAAACTTATAAAAAAAATATCATAGGAGTTCAATCCAATACCGCTCAATTTTTTGTGTGTAAAATCATGAATTTTCATTATTAATATTATGTAGTAATTAATATATCATGACAAACTTAATGTGAATTAATCTATTTCCTTCATAATTTTCTTTTTTAATTGCTAAGTCTGATAGATAGGCCTTTTGCAATCCTTAACATGCATGTTACCGTGTGCTTACGATTATTAGGAAATTGATGTTGGGTGGTAAAAGTAAAATTAGAACTGTACAAATGAAATTACAGAATAAACTTGATTTTTATACCCCTGCTCCAAAGGAGAAGGGGGTATACTGTTTATCGTTTGTCTCTGTCTGTCCATCCTTCTGTCTGTCATCTGTCCCTAACGAAAATTTCTGTCACATTTTTCTCAGCAACTATTTATGGGCAGATGCTTGAAGTTATAAAACACTATTTGTTTAGGCATGCCATATATTGGGATCTATTTTTGTACCAATTGGACGTCAACTTCCTGTTAAATGACGACTTTGTTTATTTTTAGCCTAGATTTTCAAATAAAATTTCATCAAAGATTTCTCGGCAACTATTTATTGCAGATGCCTGAAATTTTAACACACTACTTGTTTAGGCATGCCATATGATGGGATGTTGGGATCTATTTTTGTACCAACCAGATGTCAGCTTCCTGTTTAATGTGGACTTTGCTTATTTTGTATATTCATGTCAGAGTGGGGGTATTACTAGTGAGCATTGGCTCACAGATATCTTGTTTTTTCATTTTCGAATTTCCAGGGTTTTTTTCCCTAAATTTGAAATCTAAACCAGGTATAATTGTACATTTGTTAAAATAATGACTGAAAACAGGGACTACCTGTATAATTAATTCATGAAGGTATTATGGTAATAACAAAGATATAAAGTTTGTTAACCTTTTAGTTTACTGAATTTTTATTTATTTATAATAAATTGTAGGATTGAAAATGTTTATCCTATCAGCCAATAAATTATCGAAATAAAATTCCATTGAAATGATTTTTAAAAATTAAACCCTGCAATCAGAGGTAGGATGACAAATTAATTGTTGTTTTAAGCAAACCAATCAATGACATGATTAGAAAACAAAAGCGTTCAATCAAAAATTGTTTTGTACCTTCTTTGGTATTACTTAAAAAACTTAGTAAACACTTCAATCACACTACAGACCTTGAAACACACTACTACACCTGTCCAGCTGGACGTTTCTCACACGCTTCTCATAGTCTATACGGTTTGTATGATATGATACCTTTCTCGCACGGTACAGCACACCTCTTGTACAATACTACATGTTTCTCACATGCTACGGTACCTTTTTCATACAATACAATACATTTTTTTCTACGATACGATACATTTTTTAAGCACTTTTCATGTGGTTTGTACGCTTTCTGTATGATTTGAATTTATTTTTAACAACCGATGATCATTTTCGTTTTTAAAATATCTAGATCACATGAATTTTAAAGTATTTTATTAGTAAAGATTATTACAAGTATGAAGAAATATACCGTCATTGACAATCTAAAATATGAAACATTTAAAAAACGTGTCCTTATAAACAAATACCCGCCCAGAAATGTACAGGTTTGTGGGACGGACTAATTACACAAAGTGTTACATTTACCCTAAACAGCAGCAAATGAAAAAAGCTACAGACACTGAAACGTGCTACTACACCAGTTGCACGGTTCGGTACGCTTTTTGAACAGTATGGTTCATTTTGTGAACGGTACAGTTCGTTTTGTGAACGGTACAGTTGGCTTCTTGCACTGTACACTTTGCTATAAATAGCTGCACGCTTTGTGAATGGTTTGCGCGCTTTATTAATGAGGTAGGCGTGGCCTGAACACTTTGAGTATTTTCGATATAATTTTGTTCAATTTCTGCTTAATTGACCTCAGGAAGGAGGTAATTATGACAAGCATTTTTTGAGTTGGCGCGCGAAGCGAGCGAGTCCTTGTTATCATAGCCGTTTCTGCGAAAATTTTGCACTACATTATTCATGCGCTAAAGAAAATAGTGCATGCATTAACATCTTTTGTTGCGTAATTACTAATTCGAAAAGGGTTAAACATTACACAAATATTTTTAAAGTTTTTTTTATGTATAAAAAATAAAACAAATCAAAGTAATTTTTGTTAAATCGCTGCCCATGAATTCGACAAATTGCACGGGGCAAACCTTGTTCTGTACTAATGAAGGTTACCATTTGAGAAGTTCCGAATGGAGATGCGCGTAAAATCTATTTTTAGAACAACCAGTTTGTTTCCTATTGAGCTAGACCCTTGCTATCATCGGCACTCTCGGAGTGGATTTTGAGCACAAACGTAAAATAATAATGCGCAATATAATGCAAGTAGTTCTTATTTCTTCGTCATTGAAATAGACTGGTCCTCTTTCTCTATCGTACAAAATATGTGTATCGCTCGCGCATACAGACAGGCATTGCCAGTCTATCAGTGAAATATCAACAGAACGTGTTAAAAATGTTATTCCTTTCTTATTCTTTGTCTATGAAAACATAACTAAATATGCTTTTACAAGATAAAACATCCAATTTACCCCTCAAGTAATCTTTTTATTTAAATGTGTAAATGAGATATAACACGGGTGAGAATGAATATCCATATGAAAACATGGAAGAGTATTTTGTAGTGAATGACGGCCAAAATATGTTACTATCAAAACTAATGCATTTTCTTGGACACAATAAATAAAGATATTTTGTAATTAAGTATAGAACCATATTAACAGGAGCTTGGACTTTGGGTAGTTGAGTCAAACAGCAATGTGACGTAGGCCTGTCTATTTCATTGCTGGCCACTCAGCCATTGCTCTTTGAAATCAACAAGATTTGTCTGGCTTTGAGCTAAGACTACGCAATCTGTGTATATTTCACTTGAAACCAGCGTAATTTTTAACTTGTTTTGACGCAAGAAAAAGATAGTTACATCCTACCGAAAGTCCAAGGTCTTGTTAAAATGGTTGTAAGTGGGAAAAACCCCGAATGAATCATGATTTTCTAAACTTTTTACCTTCAGATGGTAACAAAAATGATGAACTATTTGAATTACATGGTTTAGTCATTAGAGAGACTTTACAATTTATAAAAAGATTTTGTTTACAACCAAGTTGTTGTCCAATTTATTTGGTTGTACTTGTTTTAACATTTATTAACTTGTCTCCAAACTTAGGTTCAATCTAACAAATGAATCATTTTACTGCGTGTCAATCATATTGGGGACCTAACTTTAAAGAAAATGTAATTAATTAATGCATGTATTTTCCAATTGCATGTGTATAGATGCAATAAATATGGAAGTTATCTTACCATGGAAAACAAGTTGAATGTATTGACAAATTCATGTTTTTTTGAGTTATTTTATCAAAATAATTTCACTTAATTACATTTGCTCTTAAAATATTTGAATATGATTAGATTTTCTTTTTTTTTTTATTTGGTTTCCTTTTTTCTTAGGGTAAAGAATGTAAAAAAGGAAAAAAAGAAACTTCTTGTGTCAATAAAGATTTGCCAGTAAGTATACATATATATAATACCTTTAAATATTTTTTCAATCACAACCATTATTTTGTAATATGTACTTAAGAAAATCTTGATAATTTAAGTTAATGCAATATTCAATGATAAATGTGTCAATGGTGTTGAAAATATAATAGTGATGTTAAGCACCCTTGAATTATCTGTTGCATCACTAAATATTTTAGTTAAAAGAGTGCAGAGTACTTGTCAAGAAACTACCAGTGAATATTGGTGAAGTGGTGCTTCTGTCTGGTGAGTAAAAAATTAAAACAATTGATAAAATAATTTTAGCTTCTTGCAAAGCAAAAAGTGGGTGTTCATAAGTGTAATTGTGTAAAAGTGGCCAATCCTTTTTAAAGAGGTCGATTTTGGGGGGGGGGGGGGGTTACATAAAAACTACAATAGCAAAACTCTTTATTTCTATCACTTTAAACTTGCATTAAAAGCTTAAAAGCTTGATTATGTACAGACCCTGAAACTTACTACTACATTGAAAAAGCCTGGCGCGACTTTCATGCAAGAAATGTTTCATGTAAGCATGTAAAGTGTTAAGCATTTTGTGTAAACCAATTAGCGTTTTGTATGAACCGTGAAGCGTTTTGTGTTACCATTTGGTGTTTCGGGCAAAGCGTGCAGCATTTCAGGCAAAGTTTGTAAAGCATGGACTAGAGGAGGTCTCTGAAAAGAAACAATGCACTCATCTCTAATAATATCAATAATAAATTCGCTTACCAGGTATAGCTCCAGTATTCTGACAATACTGGTCATGCATTTCTCACCAAACTGCCTTTGATGCTTTTGCTGCAAATAGAACTATTTTTAAAAAAAAAAGCAAAATACTGGAAAAACAAATCTATTTTAATTATTCAAAAGAGATTGATTTTGATCAGCATGACATAGATCTATTTGTTAAATCCAAGGGGCTTGTCTTGACTAAAGGTCACAGTGCATTGGGATTTTCAGTGTCCGTATTATTTGAAATTTGAGCAGATGTTGTATTGTGTGGAGTCCACAGGTGTCAGCTTGACACATGCGTTTCTTGTCTGTGTCATCTATTTCAGATTCCCGCACTGTGGTCCATTTGACCGGAGACTCATCCGCAATGAGAATGAGTTTGTTTCTTCTAGATACTGTTAAACGAGAATATATGGTGCACAAATATTTTTTGCGCCTTTGGCGCAACTGCCCCATAGCGTTAAAATTATTAGTGCGCCACGATTTTCCTTATGTATGAAATTTCTTGAAGTTAAAAATGATAACTTCAGTCCTCATTTAATATTTGTAGTGTGCCCTTAGTAATTTCAGATGTACAATTCTATTTGTTTGCACAATTACACAGGTAAACAGTATGGGTAATTAAGAAATAAACAGCAATTTAAAAAGTTCATCGGGATATGAAGTTGGTTGGTCACTTGATCAAATCCTGTGAAGCCCAAAGGGCTTCTCAGTAGGTAATCTCAGTATCAAAATAGGGTTTCTCCCCATGTCACTTCCATTTAGCTTCTCGAGGAGTAAATGTGACCAAGCGTGGTGATCGTCCATGCTGACACATGATTGATTATAATTTCATGCTTTCTGATTAGTGGATATAGAATTAAATAAGACGATACCTCTGTTCTCTGTTTGTGTTATTAAATGTAAAATTATTGTTAAAACATTATCTCATGGTGATCAAAACTCACTATTAGCATCTGATTTCCCTTACTTCAGAATCGGAACTCTTCTAGTGTTACCCTAGTCGCTACATTAAATTCAAAGTCCAATAGCTTAATCTTAATTTTTAACCAACACAAATTCCACACCCTCGCCAATAAATGAAGTTTTTATTTCTATCTACTGACTATTTGGACCAAAGTACAGTGTCATATGTGTCTTACAGTGTCATGGCCATAAGTGAGTCATCAAAATAGCCGCCGTTATAAGACGCCGGTGCACGCTTACCTGACTTCTAAGTTAAATATCTCAAAAAGTAACAATGTAACTTACCTCAAATTTAATATTTAGTTGCATGACCTTTTGACCTAATGACCTGTCGTACACATTTTGGAATGGATGCATATAATCCTTTTATGTTATGCCATGGAAGTGAACTCTATATTTCTTTTACTTTTTTAATCAGATCTCATCTGTTTGTTATGTTGTTTATTATACCCGCACTTTCTAAAGAAAGTTCGGGTATATTGTTGTTACCCTGTTCCGTCCGTCCGTCCGTCCGTCCGTCCGTCTGTCACGTTTTACTTTCTCAAACTGCTCTTACATCTTATAAACCAGCAATCTGAACCCTTGAAGTATGATTTGGGGTATCATGTTGTTTTGTAAACAGGTTTCAAAAATTCTCTGGTAGTCCTGGGGGTCAAATAATGGGTAAAAAATGACGTTTTTTGCCAAAAAACCTTCTTCCTCGAACTCCTTTTACATTTTCAACAGTAGACAAATCATCTCTTGGAATATGTTTTGGGGTGTCCTATAGATGCGCAATAAGGTTTCGGAAATTTCAATATTGTCCTGGGGGTCATTAAATGGCTGAAAAATGACGTTTTTTTACAAAAAGTTTGGTTTCAAAAAACGTCAATTTCTTTTTGCAGTAGCCAAATGATCTTATAGGATATGCTTCGGGGTGTCATATTGACATGTAATCATGTTTCAGAATTTTTGTTTTTATCACGGGGGTCTGTGGGCATCAAAAAATGACGTTTTTTTGCCAAAAAAATATGGTTCCCAGAACTCCTCTTACAATTTATGCAGTAGCTATGTCATCTCTTGAGATATGATAGGGACTGTCCTATAGATGTGCAATAAGGTTTTAAAAATTTAAATTTCATCCAGGGAGTCAAACAGTAGCTGAAAATTGACGTTTATCACTCCTAAAAAAACCTACTTCCCAGAACTCCTCTCATGATTTAATGAATAGCCACATCATATCTTGGGATATGATAGGGGCTGTCATATAGTCATGCAATAAGGTTTTAAAAATTTAAATTTCATCCAGGGAGTCAAATAGTAGCTGAAAATTGACGTTTATCACTCCTGAAAAAACCTACTTCCCAGAACTCCTCTCATGATTTAATGAATAGCCACATCATTTATAGGGATATAACAGGGGCTGAGCTATAGATATGCAATAAGGTTTTAGAAATATAAATTTGATTCTGGGGGTCAATGCTATCTGCAAAATGATGTTCCGTCCCATAAAAAACCTAATTCCTGGACCTCCTCTTATCTCTTGTGATTGAAATAACGTACCATAAGATGCATAAGGAGGAAGAATATATATGCTTCAGGGGTGGGGATTACAAGCATTTTTTTCAAGTTATTTGATCATTTCTGATTTTGGGAGGGTGGGGTGGGGTTAAGGTGACCCCCAGAGGCCATGACCTACAAATACCACAAAAAGATTTGCCTTGACATGGTCATAGTTGAAAAAACAAAAATATATATGGTTTAGGAGTGGGGATTTTGATGATTTTGAGGATATTTCAAAAATATTTAACTATTCATGTTTTCGGGGGGTGGGGAGATTCAGAGTCTCTTCTCACATTTTACAGTAGCAAAATCATTTCTTGATTGGTATTTTTCTGTATGATGTCAGATGTACATAACGAGATTTTGGAAATTGCTTTTTAATCTTAAAGATAAACAAAATGTTATATGTAATTGTAGAAATTGTAAAGTCAGTCAAAAAAAAACTAGAGCTTGCTGTAAAAAACAAAGCAGGGTCAACATTGGGCTAGGGCTAGGAATTACACTACATATGAATAAGATAGATTAATACTTGATTAGTTCCAACTCTGGAAAGTCACTGGGCATCTCAAAGGGGGCATGTACCAATTGATGTGCAATGACACAAGGATGAAGAATAAATATGTTCTTGGGTAGGGATCTCAACAGTTATTAAAATGTATTATAATTTCCTATTTCAGAGGAGGGGGGGATGGTTGTTTAAAAACAACTCCAGGGGGTGGGGGGAATAATTTATCTTTTGGCCAATTTGTCTTAAATGTATCTAATGTATCTTGACATGATCAACAGAATTGGACAGAATGATCACTATAGGGCATCTGCAGAGTGGGGCCCTAAATAGTTACAACATCAATCTATTGATAATATGTTATGCATGTATTTAGAAATGTCTTTATTTTCAAAATGATTAACAAATTAATCAGTCAAAATGAGTTATAAATAACCGATTGGCAATTCTGCAATTGATTGCATGATCCCTAGTAAAATATCACATGTATTTTTAAGGTCTTCCGTTTCCAACGGAAGACCTTATAGTGATTGTAATGTTTCTTATTAAGGTCTTCCGTTTCCAACGGAAGACCTTATAGTGATTGTAATGTTTCTTATTATTATTATTATTATTATTCTTTTTTTTTTTCCTTTTTTTTGTCCACAAGATTTCTCAGAGATGGCTGGATAGATTGTCTTGAAATTTTCAGTGATGATAGAAAATGATAATATCTCTAGGCGTTTTTTTCATTTTTTCAAAATTCATTTCCTGTCGTCCGTTTCCTGTCCCGCGAGAAAAAGCTAGTGACATCGAGATCTCAAAAACGAAAAAGACTTGAGCATCCAAACTTTATGGGATGATAGTCCTATAGTTGTAGATGTGTTTAAACTATTTTGTTTTGTTCGTCATAGGTTCCGGTCGTCACCGGAAGTACTTTAAAAAATATTTTTTTTACGCATTTAATTTATTTCATACACAATTGAAATATAAGTATAAATTCTTACATAAATCATCTATCCGATGTTAAATGAAGAAAAATAATCTACTTCCGGTGAGATGTCTCAAATATCTCAGGTTGTTTTTTTTAAACAGATGTTGTAACAGCGAGATCTCAAAAACTGTAAGTGACCAAGGCACGAAACTAACATGGTTGATAGACATTTAATAGAAGATGTGTTTAACCGCTTTCATTTTGTCAACCGTCACTTCCGGTCCACACTGGAAGAGTTCAAACAAATCAAGTTGTTTAAAAGTTTAACTGTTTTTCTTTGACAATTTTAGATAAATTGATAGGAAATAAAATCCTGTTGTCTAGTGTTTAAGAAAAATCATCAATCCTTTTCATTGAGCACTTCCGTGTGTCGGTTTCCTGTCCCGAGACAAAAAACCTTGACTTCTCGAGATCTTAAAAACGGTAATGACTTGAACAACCAAACTTTGTGGGATTATAGACCTATATATGTGGATGTGTTTACACTATTTTGTTTTTTTTGGCGTAACTTCCGGTCGTCACCGGAAGCACTTCAAAAATTATTTTTTTTATTTATTTTAGTTATTTTACATAGAATTGAAATATTAGTTTACACCATGTCATATGTCATGTATGCGATGTTAAATAAACACAAAATTTCTTCTTCGGGTGAGTTATCTCAAATATCTCAGATAACCTTTTTTTAAACAAATGTTTTAGCTGTCAGATCTTACAAACTTTAAGTGATTAAGACGCAAAACTTTCATGGACAATAGACATTTGACAGAAGATATGTTTAACCGCTTTCATTTTGTCAACTGTCACTTCCTGTCTTCACCGGAAGTTTTCAAACAAATCATGTTTTAACAAGTTTACCTGACTTTCTTGGGTGTTTCATCTAGCCTGATAAATAGTGATGTACAATAGGAAAATGTGCATCAAATACCAGCTTTTATTTTCAATAATCACTTCCGTTCGTCAGTTTCCGGTCCCAAGACAGAAAACCTTGTTTCGAAGAGATCTCAGATGAGGCAGAGAGTTGAAAAACCAAACTTTGAGGAAAGATTGACTTATGACTGTAGAAATTTTAAACGTGTATTTTTGGGTTCGGCTTTACTTCCGGTCGACACAAAAGGTACTTTAAAAATTGATTATGTTTTTCATTCTCGTTGTTGTTTTACATAGAAGTAACATATACATTTTTCATTCAAAGTAATTATCATATCCATTATTTTTTCTACTTGAGAGAAGCAATGTCTTATAGTTAAATTCATACATGTATATCAGAACGGAAGACCTTTTTGTTGCTAATGCAACAAGAGTCTAGTTATTATTATTATTATTATTCTTTTTTTTTTTCCTTTTTTTGTCCACAAGATTTCTCAGAGATGGCTGGATAGATTGTCTTGAAATTTTCAGTGATGATAGAGAATGATGATATCTCTAGGCGTTTTTTTCATTTTTTAAAAATTCATTTCCTGTCGTCTGTTTCCTGTCCCGCGACAAAAAGCTAGTGACATCGAGATCTCAAAAACGAAAAAGACTTGAGCATCCAAACCTTATGGGATGATAGTCCTATAGTTGTAGATGTGTTTAAACTATTTTGTTTTGTTCGTCATAGGTTCCGGTCGTCACCGGAAGTACTTTAAAAAATATTTTTTTCACGCATTTAATTTTTTTCATACGGAATTGAAATATAAGTATAAATTCCTACATAAGTCATCTATCCGATGTTAAATTAAGAAAAATAATCTACATCCGGTGAGATATCTCAAATATCTCAGGTTGTTTTTTTTAAACAGATGTTGTAACAGCGAGATCTCACAAACTGTAAGTGACCAAGGCACGAAACTAACATGGTTGATAGACATTTGATAGAAGATGTGTTTAACCGCTTTCATTTTGTCAACCGTCACTTCCGGTCCACACCGGAAGAGTTCAAACAATTCAAGTTGTTTAAAAGTTTAACTGTTTTTCTTTGACAACTTAAGAAAAATTGATAGGCAATAAAGTCCCGTTGTCTACTGTTTGAGAAAAACTACCTATCCTTTTCATTGATTACTTCCGTTTGTCCGTTTCCTGTCCCGAGACAAAAAACCTTGACTTCTCGAGATCTTAAAAACGGTAATGACTTGAACAACCAAACTTTGTGGGATTATAGACCTATATATGTAGATGTGTTTACACTATTTTGTTTTGTTCGGCGTAACTTCCGGTCGTCACCGGAAGCACTTCAAAAATTATTTTTTTTTACCTATTTTAGTTATTTTACATAGAATTGAAATATAAGTTTACATCATGTCATATGTCATGTATGCGATGTTAAATAAACACAAAATTTCTTCTTCCGGTGAGTTTTTTCAAATATCTCAGATAACCTTTTTTTAAACAAATGTTTTAGCTGTCAGATCTTACAAACTTTAAGTGATTAAGACGCAAAACTTACATGGACAATAGACATTTGACAGAAAACGTGTTTAACCTCTTTCATTTTGTCAACTGTCACTTCCGGTCTTCACCGGAAGTTTTCAAACAAATCATGTTTTAACAAGTTTACCTGACTTTCTTGGGTGTTTCATCTAGCCTGATAAATAGTGATGTACAATAGGAAAATGTGCATCAAATACCAGCTTTTATTTTTAATAATCACTTCCGTTCGTCAGTTTCCGGTCCCGAGACAAAAAACCTTTTTTCGATGAAATCTCAGATTAGGCAGAGAGGTGAAAAACCAAACTTTGAGGAAAGATTGACTTATGACTGTAGAAATGTTAAACGTGTATTTTTGGGTTCGGCTTTACTTCCGGTCGACACAAAAGGTACTTTAAAAATTGATTATGTTTTTCATTCTCGTTGTTGTTTTACATAGAAGTAACGCATACATTTTTCATTCAAAGTAATTATCATATCCGTTATTTTTTCTACTTGAGAGAAGCAATGTCTTATAGTTAAATTCATACATGTATATCAGAACGGAAGACCTTTTTGTTGCTATAGCAACAAGAGTCTAGTTTTATATATAATTATACATGTATGTTAACAATCAGGATTTAAATGCACAAATTTTCATGAGTCATAAATCTTGACATACCACATATCTCTTGACAAAAAAGAATAAGCAATTTAAAATAAAAGAAAATTAGTCATTAACTCTTTTTCTATTACTGGTGTATGATGATGGGTTAGGGGGTATAATGGGGAAAAAAAAGCTGCAGCATGCCTTCATTCTCACTAGAAATGTATATCTACTCCACACATCCTGGGGATGGGGAACGGTTAAGGCCCCTTCCTCCCTATTATAACTCATATAAACATGATATTTAATACCCAAATTTAATACAAAATAGGGTCAATATGGAGTCAACTCAATAGTGTAAGTCTGACAAATGAAAAAATAAAAAAATTCTGCAATTAAAATGACAGAAACTGTAGATAAGCTTATTTAATTAAATAAAGGTGATGATACAGTATGCTGGCAAAGGGAGATCACATTTTAGAAAGTGAAAGTAAAACTTAACTGTTTTGTATACCGGTGTCTCATAATATTGTGCTACTACATGTATACTTACCTATATTGGTCAACATCTTAATGATAATCCAATTAGCACAATATGAATTCCTTTAGCTGATCACCACAAAAGAAACGTTTATTCGTGTTAATTAATCCTATTCTGCATATCGAAAACACACATGCATGTACACCATGTGATACTCATCAAACCAAAGAGCTGGGTAAAACTAGTACCCTCTAATGCAACCTGTAGACCTGTGTTGTGTACGTAACTTCAGACAAAGATCATTTAATTGTAACATATTACATGTATTTTCATAACTTTATTCTTTAAAACCCCTTGCTCAATTTTATTAGGTAATTAACCATGTAAAGCACAATTTTCAGCTTTAAGGTGGTATGGGACACCCACATATTGTGATGTATTTCTTATTGAACGAAACATTAAATAAAGTGTATAAAATATAATATTTTCCCCCAAAATAATGTTACCTAACAGTTAGGCCTAAGAAAAAAAATTGTGTGTTTAGGGTAACAATGATGAAAAAATTAGGTTAGGTAGGTAGGGATTTTTTTTTATTTTATCATATTTTTTTCTGCATGAGGGCACAAACACAAATATAAAATCCTAAGAATGTTTGTTTGTGTCATATCTAAAAACGGGTTTTTAATGGAAATAATATGAAGATCACAAACAGATGCAAACAGTTCAACCCCAAATTGTACATAAAGGCAATATGTGTATTATTGGATGTGAACTCATCATTTATGAAAATTATAATTTTTAAAAAGTACCGGAAATTGCATGTGGCCTTTTTGCGTTTTCTATAATATTAAGGTTCGGGGATTGGGATGGCCAATTTAAAGATTTGATAATGTTTTGTTCTTTCCATCATTTTGTTTCGTTTGAAGTATGTACGGGGGGATTGTCTTCTTGGAACAAATAATCGTTGTTAGGGAAATGCCGGCAACAAATTTTTATCTAAAATGTCGATATATTTTCAGGAATTTATATTGCCTTCAACTTGTGTAAATGTTCCGATGCCATAATGGGAAATACAAACCCAAAACATGGCAGAAAACTTACGGTTGCCTCATAGCCCCAGACACTCTGGTCGCCAGGCTTCATCAGGCCTCCTCCAAACATAAACCCATTTATTTTGGTCAACCACAACTTGTGTTTCATCACTAAAAATTACTTTTTTCCAGTGTCTATCCAAAGTCCATCCAAGTTTTGATCTACACCAATTTATCCGACGACTTCTATTCTCTTTCCGAATTGTTAATGTTTTGCGAATTTTCCTCCTTGTATAGCCAGAAAAACGTAATCTTCTTCTAACAGTTCAGCTAGAAACAGAAGAAGGTAATACATTGTTTGCTTCATTTGTTATTTCTGCTAAAGTTTGTCGTCTGTCCATTTTAACACAACGTAAAATTTTCCTATCCCCCCTTTCATCCGTTTTTCGAGGCCGTCCGCTTCAAGGTAAATTTTCAATGTTTCCACTTTGATTAAATTTACGAAGAAACTTACTAATACACAATTGACTTACTCCAATAATGTCAGCAATTTTATATTGACTGAATCCATCTCGACGTTAAGATATCACCAACTGTTTCTGTGGTGTTTACATTTCCTTTTGTTTTTCGGCCATGTTTTAGCAGACGATGTTTACAGTTTAGAAAGGTCAGGGACATTTGACGTCATGTATAAATATAGATTAGCCTCTCTTATGATTTATTATTTTTTTCTCTGGCTACATCATAAAGACCAAAACTTAAAAAAACAACTCAGACATTGGTAAAAATGAAAAACGGCGGCCATTTTGATGACTCACTTATGGCCATATACTGTAAGTGTATTGTTCCCAGCGAAAGTTTACCGTGTATGGGAGTATAAAATCACATTTGTTGTGTTACGTGCTTCATTGAACACAGAATTCAATTTGGGCGTAACTGTTGATCACACAAGAACATAGTTTACTAAAACTTTTTAAAACAAAAGATGCATGCACTAAAATTTAATTGTTCCAAATGAATGTATTGGCACCTGCATTTGTGCTAAAATACCTATCAGCCAGATGTTTTAGTTATACAGTATTACTTGGATACAAATGAAGATACAATGTTGGCAGATGATGAATCTTTAAACAAACAAACGTTTCTGAAATTTTGTTAAGTCAATCGAGATTTCTGAATTTAAATGGAACCAAATATTCTTGCCTTTGTCATTAAAGTTAGTTAACAGATACTAAAACTTTCTTTATTAGGGCCCCGCTCTAGTAGCACCCTATAGTGATCAGTCTGTCCCTCCATCTGTCTGCTTGTCCAGAGCATATTTTCTCTCCCCTTGGCCCAATCTGGCTCATTCTTTACCCACAGAGTGCCTTTGGGTAAAGGGTATGCAGTGACCTTGAACCATATTTCTAGGTCTACGGTTAAGGTCATAGAAGAATTATATATAATATCCTTGTCTGGGGCTAATCTTCTTTCTCTTTGGTCCAATCTAACTCATACTTCACTCAGAGTGTCTATGGTAAAAGGGTGTGCAGTGACCTTGAATAAAGTTTGTAGGTAAAGGGTCAAGGTCGTATCAGACCACACTTTTTTTCAGAGCATACATAATTTTCATTTGGCTCTATTTGGCTCATACTCCACATAAACAGAGCTTTTGAGTAAAGGGTGTTCTTCTTTAACATGTTTAAGAGCATATATATACTCTCCACTTAGCGGCCCTATTTGGCTAATACCTTACCTAAACAGAGCTTTTTGGTTAATGGCATGCAGTGATATTGAACCAAGTCAATGTGAAGATCAAAGCAGATTTCTTTATAATCAGTTTTCTCACATTCGTTGCATGCATTTGAACAGTCCCATCAAGTCTTCTCAAAATAGTGAACATGCTCACTATTCAAATGCAATCCAAATTATTGCAATGCAAAGCATAAACATTACTACAAAAGTCTTAAAATGTTTTGTGTACTCGCAAGAGTGATACATGATTTTTAAAGGTCATAAGATGAATCGCAGCTGTCTATTCGTGTGTTTTGTGATCATGAGATTTTATCTCCTATAATCTTGCAATGTTTTACTATCATTGCACGATTTATCGGCATTAATTTACCATGCATTGCCATTAGTGCATATACCCTGTTTCAGTTTACCATGTATACTGCTGCACCTAGCTCTACCTCACCCTTTGAGCTAGGGTATAGATAATCCGAGATTCCACTGATTTTTGCCCCTTTCCCATTTTCAAATTAATGAGATGTATACACATATGGAAATATTTTTTTTTAATTCTTCGAATAAATTATTTTTATGCCTCCCTTCGAAGAAGGGAGGACATATTGCTTTGCCGCTGTCTGTCGTTCGGTCGGTCCACCAATGGTTTCCGTTTTTCTTTTCTTTTCTTTGTAGAGGTTGCACAAACTGAAATGAAATTTGGTATACATATTTATCATCAGAATTTCTAGCTCAAGTTCGATTTGGGGAATGATCAAACAATTTTTGACAGATTTGCATGTATGCCCCTTGGACATAGAAGAATTCCAATTATTTTCAGTTTCCGTTCATTTTCTTCACAGAGGTTGCACATACTGAAATGAAATTTAGTATACAGTTTTATCATAAGAATATCTAGGACAAATTTGATTTGGGGTACGATCGAACAATTTATGACAGATTTATGCCCCTTGGACTTAGAAGAATTCCAATTATTTTCAGTTTCCGTTCATTTTCTTCACAGAGGTTGCACATACTGAAATGAAATTTAGTATACAGTTTTATCATAAGAATATCTAGGACAAATTTGATTTGGGGTACGATCGAACAATTTATGACAGATTTATGCCCCTTGGACTTAGAAGAATTCCAATTATTTTCAGTTTCCGTTCATTTTCTTTGCAGAGGTTGCACATACGGAAACTGAAATTTGTATACAGTTTTATCATAAGAATATCTAGGTCAAGTTCGATTTGGGGTATGATCAAACAATTTTTGACAGATTTATGCCCCTTGGACTTAGAAAAATTCCAATAATTTGCAGTTTCCGTTCATTTTCTTCTCAGAGGTCTAAGGGAGGGGGGCATTAGTGTTTCACAAACATCTCTTGTTTAAATGAAGTTTCCTTATTAGAATCAGTTTGATTAAAGAAAAAAAATAAATATTAGTATTTCTGTTATCTCATGCCATTTAAAAACAGTTCTTTCTATCAAAGGAACAAACTATGAGGACCCGATTGAAATGGAAATGATCAAGATAAAAGCATGTCTAAAGCATGCGAAAAGCAAGCATACCATTTCGTGCAAGAAACGTTTCATGTTTTTTACTGGTTAGCATATGGGCAAAGTGTGTTTAGCATTTCATGTGAATCTTTAAAAAGCTTGCAGCAAACGTGTGGTGTAGTAGTACATTTCAGGATCTGTAATTTATCTTACAGTAAAACCAAGTGTAAACTAGTCAATTAAACCACTTTATGAGTTCAAATATAATTTTTAATGAGTTTTTTTCGTCTTTTAAGATTTGGTCAAGCAGCAAGGTGGCTTGCTGGAAGAAGATGTTAAAGACGAATCTCAAGAAGAAGAGATTATACAAGGATTGCCAGAAGAAGATGTTGAAGAAAAGTCGCAAGAAGAGGAGATTATACAAGCATTGCCGGAAGATGTTGTAGAAGAGTCACAAGAAGAGGAGATTATTCAAGCATTGCCGGAAGAAGATGTAGAAGAAGATTCACAAGAACAGGAGATTATACAAGGATTGCCGGAAGAAGATGTTGAAGAAGCCCAGTCACAAAAAGAGGAGATTATACAAGGACTGCTAGAAGATGTTGAAGAAGAGTCACAAGAAGGGGTTATACAAGGATTGCCAGAAGAAGATGTTGTAGAAGAGTCACAAGAAGAGGAGATTATTCAAGCATTGCCGGAAGAAGATGTCGAAGAAAATTCACAAGAAGATATAATTATACAAGCATTGCTGGAAGAAGATGTAGAAGATAATTCACAAGTGGAGGAGATTATACAAAGATTGCCGGAAGAAGATGTTGAAGAAGAGTCACAAGAAGGGATTATACAAGAAACCCAGGAAGATGTTTCTAAAGAGTTCGAGGAAAAGGATATCCCCCTAGAAATTAATACAGATAGTACATTTGCTGAAGGTAATAAGTTACTAATGCTACATTCAATATGTTTCTCATACACATTTGTTGGATGATATGAGTGTTTTTGAAACTTGAATTTTATTTCAAGGAGGACATGATCTTTCGAGATGTGGAAGATGCAAAGGCATTTACAGTGATGTAGCCTTATTTCTTAAGCACAGAACAACTTGTCATGCAAAGAAAGAGAGCACCAAGGTAAGTCACATTATGATTTACATACATTCATAATTCTCTCGAACTACAGGCTAAATGATGTAAGCCTAAATAACAGTTTATTATAGAAATGAGTAAAAATTACCTTTTAGATTAATTTTTTGAGAAATACAAAGGCTTGAATTTGTGGAGGTAATATAGAAGCATTGAAGCAAACTAAGTTTAAACATGTTATTAACACTGTTGGTCAAAGATTAGAGGAGGAGGGGGCAGGAAGGGTATTCCAATTTTAGAAGTAATTGAGAGAGAGAGAGAGAGAGAGAGAGAGATGGAGAGAGAGAGAGAGAAATAGAGGTGAAAATAGTTAGATGAGCATGGTTATTTAAAATACAAGAGAACAGATTTCTTTTGAGAAATATTAAAGGCTTTGATTTTTTGCTCATTGAGACAAGGTATGGGGAATTATGCTATACCCTCAATGTTCAGACCGGGTGAAAGATTGGGAAGCAGGTGCCCTTTGATGGCCACATCTAAGTTATTACTAGTCCTATATCTTCACCAAACTTGCATGGATGTGGTGCATCTTATGACATTTATCGGGGGTGTTTACCATACACAAGACTTTATGGTAATAATGTTCAATTATCACTCTGCTAGCCATGTGGCAAGATCCAGATAAAGACTTGAAATGCATTTGTGACGCTCCAAGCAAAAACCTCCCTTATCTCAATTATGACAACGTCAAAACATGTCTAAATATCATGTCGTAAACGCTGTATTCTCTTCTACCTTGTGTTTTTGTTCCATGTTCAAGCATCAGTTACAAACGTTATGAGGGAATTTCTGCTAAGCCTTAATAAAGTTTTGCATCACCAATAATTCTCTTAAGTTAAAAGTATTGCATGTTTAAAAATTTATAAATGAATTATGACTGAGGGTTGAAATATACATGCAAGTGCTTTTCAAATAAATAAGACAGGATGCACAGGATGAATCTCTGCCATTCAGTCAACTGAAATGTGACTGAAAGGTAACTGAAAAGTGACTGAATGGCATAGCTATGCCATTCAGTCACCTTTCCAGACCATTCAGTTATCATTCAGTTGACTGAATGGCAGAGATTCATCCTGTGATGTTGACCTAAGTTGTGTGGAACAAGTAAAATGTTGGGACTTCCAAGTTAATTTCAGCAACTTTTTTTTTATTCATTCGATCTTAATATAATATTCATCAATTTACTAAAATACTAAAAATAAAAAAAGTAATTGATAAATTAGCATAACTCAAATCATTTTTTTTTAAACAAATGTGATGCTAAACCGAATGACAATCTGATCTAAATGTCCCAGGCACCCAAATACATGTATTTATGTGTTGTGTATGATAACCCAATATCACCAGTGACATGAATGATTTGTACTTCAACTTTGACTGTAGCAATAAAAAAACAAAAAAATCATTTGACAAATAATCACTCATGAGAATTTTCACAGAAAAACTGGGTTGACCACGGTCCGTCAACCTGAATTATAAGAGAAGCTACAATTCTACAACTATCGCAAGATAAACATTAACGAAAGCTGATCAGAAATACAGCAGAGCCTTTCATCGTGATTTCTATACACGACAGATGTTATTTTCTTCTTTATTCTTTTAAATTAGTTTTAATTGTATTTGAATATTTAACTCTAGATAAGTATGTTTGGACGCTCAACAGATGTACCTGAAATGCCGATTTTTGCACCTTTCGGCAGACACTTAATTAGCTGTTACAGGAACCGATCATTACAACCTGTTTTTGATTTGTGAATATATCTTCTACTTTGTTAGTCTTATGGCTTTTCGAACTGTTAATATATATGAAAATGAAAAACGACTACTCGTAAGACAATCAATGCATGAATAGAACAGTTCAGCAAATATGCATGGATCTAAAGGGAGTTGTCTACAAACATTTAGTCACTGTGTTGAAACCATTATAAAAATTTTACGAATAAGACTATTAATTCAATATCGATTGCACACACGCGCATTCACTGAGAGAGAGAGAGAGAGAGGAGAGAGAGATGATTTAAGCTTTATTCCGGTTTTTATTTTGCATCATGGTATAGAAATATTTTGTCTTAACAAAGAAGAAATTCAATTCAGCATTGTTGGACATTTTTTTATAACACCTATATAACACCTATAAAAATATCTCTGGACTAGCAGATACATTAAGGGGTGGTTGGGTGACGGAAAATGATCATATTTCATTTTGATTTAATCACTATTAGTGATGGTAAGGCAGTTTTTATGAATGTTTTGAAATCTGATGTCCGACACTTTTATGTGTGGCCTAGAGAGTTCTTACACGTATATATATAAGACACTTTCTTAGCCAAATCTGATCTTTTGTGACCAATCTGTGGAAAGATGTTAATATTGTATACTTGTTCCATGCTTTAAAACAATGAAACTTTTAAATTGGCTAATTTGTAAATCCTTTTGAAACATTATATTACAATGTAACGTGCGAGATCCATAACATTTTGCCAGGGGGATGTCCGAGGGATACCTATATTTGTAAGGGGGGTTAACTGCCTTTCTTGGGGGTGATTTTAATATTTAAATTGAAAAAAAAAATGAAAATTCCAAGGTAAGGGGTGCAGACATCCCCCTCCTTACACCTGCACATGATAAAACATGTATAACCATCTTAGGTTTAAGTATTTGATAGTGTCAATTATGATTCTTGTCAGGGTTTTTTCACTTTGTATTAAAAACATTTCTACTTTCGCAAACCGGTAGTATACAAAAGGATTATGTAGCATAAGCATACTCTACCAAAAAGAGCATGGCGAATGTTTTGTAGGAAAATCTTAAGTCTTGTTCTTTTGTGATATCAAATATATATCAAACCCAGACTTCTTTTTAGGCAAAGTAAATGCACAACAAAACAATATTACAAAAATATACAATGTCATGTTTTGTATATATATGTATTATTTGCATTATCTGGAGATTTAATGTTATTCAGTGTATTTCAAACAATGAATAATAATGTTTAAGATGTAGAAAGGTACAAATGATTTAAAAAATTACAGTAAAAGAATATACTATACATGTATAGTTATTATAGCAACAATTCTGTAGCGTTTATTTGCGCGGTCGATGTCAAAGCAAATACTACTTTATTATAATGCGATCTTGCAACACCTTAATAATGAGAAATATATGTAATGCTGTATATCATTAGAACCAGAGGGAAAATCTCTATATGAATCAATAAAGAACTGAAAATGTCAAAATTTTCAGTTATTTAACGGAGGTTTTTGCTTAGTGCGTCACATTTATGTACTGAAACTGTGTATTACAATATCATTATTTTTGACAATTAAGGTTTCCTGACCCTCAGCTTTTCATCATAAAAATGTTATTTGTCTTACGAATTTATAAATGCAATGAAATAAAAAGAAAAAACAATATATGGTATTGGCTGTATTTGGCTGCAAAATTCACGATATTTTCAGCATCCTTGTCTGGGTTATTGATGTTATGCATTGTACTAAGTATGATATTAGCTAAATCCCACTGGCACCAAAATGATGTCATTTTCATTATGATGTCACTAACGTGCACTAAGCATGTAATGCTTGTTCAAACTTATAACAAGACAGGTCTGGATAAGGCTTGGTATTGAACGTTAATCGTCGCGAATCAGCTAATTAGAAGTGAATCACGAAATAAAGTCATCGTGAATAAAAGTTATTTTACAGTAATTATTTATTCACACAATTAAAATTGTGTTGGTTGTCACGTGAACAGTATGAAATTTTTAAAAGATGAATATGGGAAATGATATTTTACCGACGTCAGTTACACGTTTGTCTTTCGGTATCTACATAAACAACACTATCGTCGCTGAGTTTATTATTCCATTCACACTTAATATTGTTCCACTGATTCTTTAACCATCAATCCAGTACAGCTCACAAGTATCCGATCAGAAACATCGGCCACCGTATTTCAAAGTATCTTGATTTTAATTTCTTTTTTTTCAATTACTTTATAAGAACTATAAATACCAGTGAGATGATCATAGTCGCTAATAATTAAAAGCTTCATTTTGGCAAAATCTGTTCAGTTTGCCTTTTCACTTTTATAAAGATTGATTTGTAAACTATGTTGCTTAGACAAAAAAACATCTGTCTTTCTCTCTTTCCTCCCCTCTCTCTTCTATTGTGAAACAGGCACAGATCTAATCACTTTTAACAACTCTCAATGCGGTCCAATCATCCCAATTTTCATTTTTTTCTTTATTGAATATTTTTTTGGAGGTTGCATATTAGACTTCCTGACAGTCGAGGGCCTCCTTCCCCCTTTCTCCTTCACCTCCTTCGAGTTCATTGTTTAATATGCATTTAGATATTAAAACTTGTGATCAGAAAGGTTATGAAAGCTTTAGAAACATTTTCTTTTTCTTTTGTACTTTGGTGAATAGCCAGTGGAAGCGGTAAAATACTTGTATTAAGGTGACCCACTATAATACATGTACCTTGAAATACAGAAAATTATGTGATTATAAAAGATATGTACCATTACAATGAAGCATAATGCAAGTCAAATAAGTGAAAAAATATACAATACTTAATATTACTTTCTAAAGTATGAAAAAAAAAGCCACCTGCAGATTTATACATTTGATCTGCGGTTCACACACAGTTCACAAGCCCGAAACTCATAACTCTTTTGGGGTGGAGGTTGAGGCGTAAATATGCATGACATAGTGTTTCAATGTTCGTAAAATTTCGACATCTTGCTAAAAATTTTGAAATAGTCTTTAGTAAACAAAAAAGGTTTCCTTTACCTTGATGTAGTAGTAGATGTCCATGGCTCCACTAAGCCAATCATTTTGTTGAAATACTGATCGTAATATAAACATCAAAAGACTAATTTAATTTGTCTTTATAAAAGGCAGATTTATGATACGAATAAAAAATTCACGATCTCTGATGCTCAGCCATAACTCTAAATATCATTAATCAAATACAATTTAATTATTAGAAAATAAAGCAAAATGTGTGTGTTTGGGGGGGGGGGGGGTTTACATTTTAGGGGAGTTGTAAATTGTTGCTTAGGAGTCGGTGATGTGGTCTGTCAGCCATTTCTTAATTATCATGTTAATTTAGATGCTTCATTACATGAGATGTTGAAAATTTTATAAGAAACAGACTTTATGTTACTTGTCTTGGCTTATTAAACTACAATATTTTGTGATTATGTCACACCAAGTTTTAAAAGCTCAAATTATCTCAAACCTTTTCACCTGATTAAAAAATTACAATTGCAGGCAAATCTTGGCAGGAATTCATCTTCCCTAAGCAGTGATAAGAATCTTGCAGCTGAGGATGAACAAACAGCAGATCATGAAATTCCAGCAGGTATGTAATGTTTTCAAGGAGACCATGCAGTTTGAGTTATTAGGTCACCTGAGTTACTCAGGTGACCTATTGCCATTGGTCTTCATCTGTTGTCGTGCGTTGTCCGTCATGCGTTAACAATTTTACATTTTTAACTTCTTGAAAAGTACAAGGCCAATTGTTACCATATTTGGTGTGAAGCATTTCTATGGTAAGAGGAATCTAAATTATGAAATTCATGGCTCTACCACCCCCAGGGAGTCATAGGCAGGGCCAAATATGTATTGAAAGCCAAATTTTCAAAAGTCTTCTCTACTCCCACACATGTGAGGAAAAAACTGAATAATAGTTATGATGTTCATAAAGCCCTCTACCAAAATTGTGAAATTCATGGCCCCTGGGTCAGGGGTTCAGACCCTAGGGTGGTGCCAATATGGCCATATAGTAAAATGTGTGAAATCTTACAAATTCTCTTCTCTACTCCCATATATATTTATTAAAAACTGAATGCATGGTTATTATGTCCATGAGGTCTTCTACCTAAATTGTGAAATTCATGATCCCTGCGGCAGGGGTTCAGACCCTAGGGCGGGGCCATTATAGCCTATAGTAAAAATGTATTGGAAAATCTTCTTCTTTACTCTCACACATGTGGGGGAAACCTGATTGCATGGTTATGATGTCCATAAAGCCCTCTACCAAAATTGTGAAATTCATGGCCCCTGGGTCAGGGGTTCAGACCCTAGGGTCGGCCAATATGGCAATATAGTAAAATGTGTGAAATCTTACAAATTCTTCTTCTCTATTCCCATATATATTTATTAAAAACTGAATGCATGGTCTTCTACCTAAATTGCGAAATTCATGGCCCCTATGTCAGGGGTTCAGGCCTTAGGGTGGACCAATATGGGCATATACAGTAAAACTTGTATTAAGCAGTCACCTTTGGGAGGCACCCAAAGTGACCTCTAAACAGAGGTGAGCTTTGAATAGAGACTTAGGAATTTACCATAATCAATTACCATATTAAAACAATTATTGGAAGTTTTTATATACTTGCAATTTAGCATACTGATGAAAATAACAAAATAATTAATAAAGTTATTGATTTGGAATTTAATAGCATATATTATTTTTAAAAATAAGTGCAATTACATAACAAAGAATTTTGCATGCAATTGTTAATTTCTTTTTAAATTTTTAAAAAGTCACTTATTTCCGTCTGCATTCATGATTCCAGATTTGCACTTAATATTGTATTCTGTTAACATATCATCAATATCTGTAATTTTATCCAAAATTTGGGCATGGCCATGAACTCTTGCATAAACTTTTCAACATGATTATTTTTTAACCGACCGTATCTGAACTCAAAATCATACTATTAAATCGATCAATTTTCTTTAGCCTCGTCGCGGTCATTTTTGACACCTACTTCATGAGGTTATATATTAAACAAACACTGTAAATACATGTTTAAACAATTTACTTTTTCGCCATCCGTATCTAAACTGCCAATTATATAATTACATCGATTGATTTGGCTGCTTTTGCCTCAGGCGTATAGTTATTGTGTACATTAGTTACCTGACTTTCGGAAGCCATGTTTAAAATCCCCGGGTGTAAATCATGTGACTGACCAAAATGGCCGCCTAATGCATGTCGAAAGTACAGTTTCGGATCAAAATATGATGACCGCTGACCGCGTTAGAGAAATGACAACTCTTTAGAGGGCAATCATATAGGATTTTTAATCGGGAGGAAATAAAATGACCGCATACGAAAGGTGACTGCTTAATAGGGGTCGCCGCTTCGGCAGTTTTGACTGTACTGTTAATGCATATAATATTAAAAAATCTTCTTCTCTACTCCCACACATCTATAAGAAAAACTGAATTCCAAATTTTATAGACTAGGAAGCCGTCTACCAAAATTGTAAATTTCCTATCCCTGAGGTAGGGGTTCTGACTCAAGGGTAGGGCCAAAATGGTCATATTATGTTAATATATTATATATTATGTTAAAACATTGTTTTCTTTACTTCTGCTGATACTGAATAAAAAATGACTGCATAAAAGCCCTCCACCAAAATTGTAAAGTTTTTTTATGTCCCCCAAGGTAGAGATTTTGAATCCTGGGTACCAAAACAGTCATATAGTGTATAGGGTAGGGGTTCTTCCGCTTTCATGCTGGAAAAAAAATAGGGTAGGTAGGTCGGAATTTTTTTTTTATTTTTTCAAATAATTTTTTTTTCTATATTGCAGTATGCATTGAATAGTATCCATTTTGATACTGAATCTGCTGAATGGCATAAAATGAGAAATACTTTTATCTTTCGTAATACGCTGAACAACACCTGAATTCTTTGATATTTATTTTTATTACGATACATGCTACATGTATAAGCACTGGCATGGTCGTTCTACCGAAGTTTATCACAGGAAGCCATAGTCTTCTATCACTTTAAAAAATTAACCAGAGTTATCATGCTTAAAAGAAAGCTTCATAGTGTGGCGTTTTTGTGGATATATTGAAAACCCAACTACCGTGACAGGTAGTCACTTGATAAGGGCTGAAGGTTTTATGCAAGTAACCTCCAAAATCTGTGAGAGTTGGCAGAAGTGTGTACTGAAAGTTGGATGTGCACATCATATCTTTTCATAGAAGTCACCTGTAGATATCTTCTCATAGATGTCACCTGACTATTTAGCTGGACTAACGAAAACAAAATCCTATCTTTTATTAGATTATCTTCCTCTGCCAGTGATGAGAGCATTATTGATATCTACAACACATGGATACATACAACTATTTTCAAGTAAATATTTTCCAAATCGGATAAAAAACGAAAACTATTTTCAGTCAAAAATCCTTAAAAAAAGATTTGAGTCGGCGGTAAAAGCTAGGTTTGGTCGGAAAAGCGGAAACAAACCATTTTTAAGGCGTCAAGCTAATGCTCGGCAGCCTTCTAGCGATCGTCTGGATTGGCAATCGTCCAAAATTCATGCGCTGCACCGCCTTTTAAATGCGCATTATTAAGAAATAAGTTCCTAAAAGTATTAAACGTATTACAAGATTTTTTTCCATTTATTCAACTAAATTGTGTACAAAAAACCCAACTTTGCCTCCCTGGTGATTGACAACTCATTGCATAAGAATAAATTTGCTTAATCAAGAAATGGCGGATGAATACAATCAGGCCTAAGTGTAAAGATTCACTAGATATTATTTTAGTTTATCGCTTACATTTTAATTGGAGACAGTGCCCGATAGAAATAACATTTTAGATGTAAATTTATTTGTTATCGGGCACGGTCTCCAAAATAAATGTAAGCGATAAACGTATCTAGTAATTTCGTTGCAAAAAATAAACTCGATAATGCAGTTAGTTTGGTCGAGCATTTTAGATAGCATGTGTTGTGGATTTGTTTGTAAACAACCATACCATAGGAAATCTTGTTTCAAACGGGAATTGAAATAAATAAATGTATGTTTTATTATTATAATTAGGGACACACTGTTAATGTATTCAAATTATGAACCTGTGAAAGTTGTTCAAAGACTGTTTGAAGCAGAAAGAAACAAATTATTTTTGAACTTTGGAATTTCTTCGATTTTTGCAATTATGATGAGTTATTGTATTAAAAAAGCACCACTACCTATTTTATAAGAAAATATACTGATTTTTGTTTTTAAAGCAGCAGAAAACATAATTCATATACTTTCTATTCTAAGTCTAATATCATTTGATATGACTATTAGTACAGAAATTCAAATTATTGGTATCATTCTATATAAAAGAAAAAAATGTCAGCTCGACGCCTTTGTGGCCGTTCCGGCCTTTGATTTTTCTTAGGTTTAACTGATAAGCGATACATGTAAAATGATTTTGGTATAAAGCCAGGTGGTGATGCATTAACAGTTGTGTATGGAAAAGATGGAATGTGTGAAGGAACTTATGTGATCTTTATTTTGTCTAATTGCCCCATTCAAATGAGGAGAGTTTCTGTCTGTCTGTCTGTCTGTCTGTCTGTCTGGGGATTGCTGATGAGAGGTTGTTTGAAATGAAACATGTATACTAGCCATCTTGTTTTAGTTTATCTATAAAAACATATACACATAAATCTATCTTGAAAGTTAACAAATATGGGAAAATTATTTTTATCAGTCGTGTACCTTTTCAATATCAGGTCATGCACTCAATTATGATCCTAAAGTTTTTCGCCAAAATTTTAGGTTTCATAGGCCTTTTTGAAAGATTTCAGGCAGAGAGGTGATTGTCATTATGATATTTTAATTATTTTACTCCAGAATGAAACTTAATTAAATGCATATTTGAGATTCCTTGACAAGTCTATGTATGGGCTATGGTACTCAGGTGACCGTTAAGGCCTCTTGGCCTCTTGTTTGGCATATAAAAACTACATTTTATTAAAACTCTTTATTTTATAACCATATGTAATATACACAAACTCTAGTACATTTGTCAAATTTAAAAAATCTACCATCTGGTTCTTTTTATGGGCCATCTCAAAATACCGGTACATTTACAATAGGAATACATGTATAAAGGAAATTGTAATTTTCCAAACATCGACGTAACTATTGTAAAAATTCTACAAATCATTTTTTTTTCAAATTGTAATTTGTGATAGGTAATATCACTTTATCCCTTATAATTATGTAAAAGCATCTGGTTTTGTAGGGGTCCATCTCAAATACCAAAATGCACCATATTTTGCTATGTATTTGGAGTATTACAAATGTAGGTTAGTACAATGGATTCATTAAAAAATTAAGAAGGATTGCATAATGCTGTTTATAAAGTTTCCAAGGTGTACACTTTTTACTTTTTAGTTCACCTGAACTGAAAGTTTGTACACTTTTTACTTTTTAGCTCACCTGAGCTGAAAGCTCAAGTGAGCTTTTCTGATCACTTTTTGTCCAGTCTCCTTATGATTGTCTGTCTGTCCATCCATCCATAAACTTTTTACATATTCGATTTCTTATTCAGATCCGATGGGTCAATTTCAACCAAACTTAGCACAAAGCATTAATCTTCTTAAGAACTGCAATACTCTATATGTGATATGACTATGAAATCATCCTGTTACAAAAGGCCGGGCTCAATGTTAAACATAAGAATATCTGGAGGAAAATTTGAAAATCTTTTTATACAGAACAATTCAACTACACTGTCTAGATAGTTTGTATATGACTCCTTAATCTGATTTCATTATGGCTATTGTTGTTCAGGTGAGCAATGTGGCCCATGGGCCTCTTGTTCATTAAAGAGAAGTTTTTACAAATCAGTCTTACCAGACGACACTGTAGAACCTAATTTGCCAAAGTGAGCTCTAATGTTAAAAAAAGGAGGGGGGATTCTGTACCTAAAACACTATGTTTAAATCTTTATCAACTGACATTGTATCCGAGATGCATCTAACGAATAATGGCTGCTTATAAACTGGAGCATAAAATTTATAAATAATGATTTTTAAAATTAAAAGTAAATTGTATTATATTTTGTATTCAATCTATTTATGTTTTTGCATGTATTTGTAAAACCATGCCTATTTTTTTTTTCCCATTAATTTATCCAGGGACTTATACTAAGTATAATTTTGTGATTTATCATAATCAATATTCTTTTTATGATATAAAATATTTTTTCTAGCAATCAGAAAGTGTGTTGCAACCAGAATTAAATTGTTTTTGTTATTTTAATTTAAAGGTAATCAAACTGGATCGAAAAAATCCAAACCAAGAAGACCATGTCCGTTTTGTGGTACAATGGCGTCTCGGCTCACAGACCACATAAAGAGAAAACACAAGATGGAAGAAAGTGTTAAAGCAGCATTGGCATTACCAAAGGAGTTAAGAAACAGGGAGTTTCAGAAGTTGAAAAAAGAAGGAATTTTTATAGCAAATAAAAATCTTCTTAAGGAAAAAAATCCAGACTACAGCAAGATTTTGGTTGAGCGAAATCAAGGGAAGGGTGCATTGGCTATGTGTTCCCTTTGTAAAGGATTCTATCACAGAAAGAAAATTAACAGACATAAGAAACGATGTTCTTCTGCAGAAGGTACAACTGACTACCCTGCAACATGTAACATCAAACTGTTAAGTCAGCCAAACTTCTCACACTCTTATGTAGAAGAGATTTTAAATCGTTTTCAAGAAACTGAAGTTTCAGCTGTCATTCGATCTGATGATTGGATCCAAAGATATGGATATCTATGCTTCCAAAACTTTGAGGGCACTGAGAAGAGAACAGAGAAAAGGTCATCTCTTATGTCTAACCTAAGACGCCTAGCTCGCCTATTTTTGGAGTTTAAACAAATTATTGCAAAGGAAAACCCATCCATAGAATTAAATTCATGTAGCCAAATGTTTGATAGAGATTTCATTCTCTATATTCAAGAAGCCATTTGCTCTATTACCACAGACAAAGATACAAATGCAGTGAAAAATGGCCTGAAAGTTTCTCTGCGTTATCTTATAAGTGATGGTTGCAAGGTTATGAGAGCAAATTACCTATTACTGAAACAGGATGAAAAAGCAGAAGAAATGGCAAAATTCATCTCTGTTTTACAGCTAATTTGGCCTTCCTTTTTTGCTAGTGCTGAAGAATCAGTAGTAAAAAAGAGACAGTCTGATTTAAGAAGACCAGTTAGACTGCCAGGTGAAAAGGAAATAGAGAAATTAAGAGACTGCACAAAGGAAATTATTGACAGACTTGCCATAGATATGTATGAGACTTTTGACTATACAAAATACAGTCAGCTACGGGATGCTGTTGTTTGTAGATTAACGCTGTTTAATGCCAGAAGAGGGGGCGAGCCAAGCAGAATGACAGTCAAAGATTGGGAAGATGCCCTTCAAGGTGTTTGGATAGACCAAGCAAAGGTGGAGCATGTTGAAGATGACATAGAGAAAAAGCTTTTGTGTGAAAACAAAATTGCCTATATACATGCTTCAAAGGTATTTTTACCAAGCTAGTGCCGCTTCTAATACCCAAAGACTGTTGGCAAGCAATGAAAATTTTAACGGATTATGAAGTACGCAGAGGAGCAGAAATAAATGAGAATAATACATATGCATTTCCAAACATAAAGCATTCAAAAAACCATGCTTCAGGGTGGATTGCGGTTAATAATTTATGCAGAAAAGCAGGATTGGAGCGCAACATAAGTGCAACAGATATGAGGCACTATGTTGCAACCTCATATGCTCTGTTAGATGTATCTCCAAATGAGAGAGAAATGTTTTATAAACATCTTGGACATTCAAAACAAATGAACGAAAATGTTTACCAGTGCCCTCCGGCAATGAAAACAATCACACAAGTTGGAAAATTTCTGAATCAGTTGGAAGGCAACTTCTGTACATGTAAGTTTGTTATTCATCTATAAAACAAACTCCACTAACACTATTTACAGATAACCAGCGATAATTTATTTTATAAGAATTTGATAGAGCATAGAATTCAATCATATCATAAACATATAGTGATGACATTCATGGTAATGATTTTGATTTTAATGATGATATGGATTTAAATTTCAAGGATTTATTTTACAGCCATTTCAAACTCAAAGAATTCAGGTGCTGGAGAGGTTGAAGTCGAAGTTCTTTCTGGTATGTTTGATTTATTGATTAAATAATTTCTAAAAATTGAAAGTACCCAAATATTTGATCATGCACAGCTCTATAACTGTTTAGAATAAATTAAATGCTTGAATATGTTTATTTATTATTGTTATGTTAAAGTATAGTCTCATTTTAATCGTTTTCAGGCTAATTCATTCAATTATCATGAATTATAATTATGTATCTAACATGATTTCCTAACACCGGAAACGCCGTTGATTAATTGTTTTGATGATAATTATCTGATCAATTTAAAGGGTAATTGAACAATCAGTCCTATTTTTTCAATACAAATAAGGCGTTTTTAATCATCTCTAGAGCAGCAAGTGTTTTTGTTAGTAATCGAAGCTCATTTTGTATAGACGTTTATCAATTTGTATGTTTGGTGATTTTAAATTGTAACAAATATGAAAAAAGTAAAATTTAATGTAATTTACCTTTTAATAACGATAAAATTTTTAAGTATCATCCAAACATCAAACTTCGGAGATAAATAACTTTCTTAAGTGCGAATAAACCTCTATTTTGTGCAAATACAATCAATAAGAAATTATATGGGGTCTTTTAAAACATGTTTTAAACGCATGGAGCACTTTGCAAGATGATTTCTTGTAGACCCCACATTTTCATTGAAAAATCGCCATATTTTGTACAAGTGCGCATGCGTAAAACGGAGTCCAAAATGCTTGCAGAAATTCACTTCCGTTGACTCCATTTTTGGAGTCCAACTAGACTGTTTATACACCGTTGAACTCTCTGCACGTGCTAATCATGCCCACAGAGTTCGATAAGATCAGATGTTGACCCATGTGTTATGTCACATAGAGGTGTGAACGATCATGATTATGTGCACATTGTTTAAGCCATACGGTACAATATATGAGTAATAGTTATAAAAAGTTAGACTGACCAAAAATCTTGTGGAATAATTACAATGACGATAGATGGACAGTAACATTACAGGTGAAATGAAATCTCCTGTGAACTAATTCATAAGTTACTTCAGACTCTATTAACAAAGTCACATGCATGCCTCCAGGCTACTAGGTTACTATCCTCTGGTTAACACCAGTTTGTACACGTGGTAGGGAAGTGATAAACTAAATCTGTACTGAATAAAGTGGGTTGAAAATTGTGATGCAAATTCAGACATTTTATTACGATGTGTAAATTTAAGGAATGCATTTTATTTCCTTTTTGTTTAAAACTGTAAAATAAGATAAAAAGCTACTTAATATATGATAACATTATTGATTTAAATCATTTACTCATTCAAACTAGCATTAATTTTTCGACCAATTCTTTGAAGTGGATCTATTTCATATACTTTTTAAATTTTTTTTGCTCAAAACAGACTCCATCGCCCTATAAACGGGATTGACCTATTTTCCGAAAAATACTTTATTTTGTATATTCAGTGTAGGGGTATCATTAGTGAGCACTGTGCCCACAGATATCTTGTTCACTATTAATAAAATATAGCAGACAGGACTTTGACAATGTAGAATTTCATTTAAGTTAGTCCTGTCTTTTTAAAATTATTCAAAATTATAAATATATATACATCGATCTATTTTTATCAAGATGATGATCAGATCTAAATTTGATTCAATTTGTTCATTGCATAGGGGACTTCCACAAAACTTTGAGATATTCGAGATTCAAGATATCCGAAGTGGTTTTCCAATTTCATTCTGAAAAACTTCTGTATTTAGATGTGTTTCAGTAACTGGAATTCTGAAATGTGCGACTACACCCTTCTGCTTACTTATGGTTTTAAGCAGACTGATCCCTTGAAGGACCCTTCTATCCATTGTTGGGAAAGGTCCTCATCAAAGGACACACACACACACACACACACACACACACACCTTAGTACAACCTGACTATAACAATTAAGTTATACAAATGTCATACATCTTTTAGATGTTTTTATTGTATTTTACAGAATTTATTGAATTAATGGCACCAGGTATTTCATTGCCGGACATTCTAAACTTCTACACCAAAATTGATGAGGAACATGTGACTGTTGACCCAGAGGAGTTAGAGCAGAGAAGAAATCTAGTTTTAGATAAAGATGTTCAATGCCAAGCAAAACAATTTTTTACAGAGGATGCCTGGCTAGGCATAATGAATACGCTTAAAATGCTTGCTGCAGATACTGGTAAGCTTTTTTGGTGTATATTAAGTAAAATGCTTGATGTTAATTTACAGATATTTGGCTGACAAAAATTATGTTATTAAAGATTAATGTATACATGCATGTATTGTGTCTGAAAAATGGATAATTTGTCAATTGCTCAAGATATGCTTTATTTATATATTTATTTCTTTCCCATTTTTTTTTAAGAGAACAAAATACAAAAGCAAAGCAAACCATCCTCATCAGGTAATTGAAAACATTTTTTTTTGTATAATTTGATTTTTGATGAAGTGTTTTGAAAACTTAAATGTTAAATACAATAGATATTTAGCTCACCTGAGCTGAAAGCTTAAGTTTTTTGGTCACATTTTAGCATAACCAGGCTGAATGCTCGAGTGAGATTTTCTGATCACTTTTTGTCCGGCGTCCTGTCTGTTCGTCTGTAAACTTTTTACAATTTTTACTTCTTCTCCAGAACCACTGGGCCAATTTAAACTAAGCTTGACACAAAGAATGACTTGGTAAAGGGGATTCAAATTTGTTGAATGAAGGGCTATGCCCTCTTTCAAGGGGAGATAATTAAAAATTATTGAAAAATTGTTGATAGTTTTAAAAAATCTTCTTCAAACATATTTGGCCAGAAAAGCTGTTACTTTATGAAAGCATCCTCAGGTAGGGTAGATTCAAGTTTGTTCAAATCATGAACCTTTGGGGTGGGGTTCATGGGTAGGGCTACAAATGAGTCAAACTTTTACAAAGGAAAAAATATAGAGAAAAATCTTTGAAAACTTCTGCTCAAAAACCAATTGGCCAGAAAACTGTATAAGTTGTTTAAATGCATCCTCAGGTTAAATAGATTCAAGTTTTATCAAAATCCTAATATTTTTGGCAACATTGAGGGTTACAATTTTATGTAGGAAAAGATTTGAAATTATTTTTAAAAAACTTAAATTTTATGATATATGCATTCATGTTAACTCTACTGCTTCACGCAGAAGTCTACTACTTTTTAGCTCTGTCTCTCACCTACCACTTTTCTTCAAAAAATCTTGTAAGGTTTAAAATTAGAGTGTGACTTGAAATGCTTTTTTTTAAGTCAAGTGTAGAATGATAAGTTTTCAAGCACGTTTTACAGTGAATAATAAAAGAAGCCACTACCACTGTTTACAATAGTTATGAAACATGTCGATATAATTCTTGCGAAGAAAAAAGAAGCTTTGCAATTCCACACGTGGCTTTAACTTTGACTTAATATATCTTTTAACTTGGCCATAACAGTAAACTTGACTTTCAGTTTATTACAGCAACTCTGCATGATTTGTTATAAGCTTGTAAACATCGTATTTGATATTGAAAAGGATTATTCGATTTACTACTAGTTCTTACTTCTCTATATGTTAAATTTTGGCAACTAATAAATGACCTATTTTCACTGAATGATGGCAATTATTAAAGTCTCTGCACACAAAGATTTTTTCCTTCAAATAGCTTGATCGATTTGATGGTAAATGCATGCAAACTTTTTTTCGCATGTTTTGATGTAACTAAATTTTAAACATCTTTTATATTTTAGTTGATATACTTGATTTCTAATCAGAAACCTTATGTACATATTTAGTATATGAAAATATTTGCTTAAAATACATGCGAAAACGGCTGCTACCTCTTTTGGGATCTAAGTCTACCTTTTTTCACCACTGGAGGTTAACAATATCAAGATACTTGTATATAAAATAATACCATATATTATATGATATTATCTTATATGCAAGCATCTTGACATTGTTGATTCTCAATTGTTTAGACTGGCCCCCTGGATGATTCTTGGGCCTCACAAGGGGATCAAAGTTTGATGTATTCATGGTTATACATATATGAACAATTGTTTATAAGATCTTCTTGAGAACTGCAATGCTCCATATGTGATACAGTATAGTTATAGTCATTTTCTGTTTGAGATAACATTAGATAACATAAGACCGCAAAAAATAAATTTAAACATAGTCTGTATTATACACTGTATTTAATCAAATTTTAATTTTTGGCACACCACTGAGGGTATTGCCGCTGACACCATGTGTAATGGGGTTGTTAATTTTCCTTTACATAATCAGCTACCTGTTGACTCTAGCTTCAGTAATTGTCACATGGTCAATGTTTAGGTAACGATTTCTGGTAAAGCAGGCATTTGTCTGATATGTGGATAACGATGATTCATTAAAATCTTTCTTAACTTCTTGTGACCAGTAATCAAATTATGCTGACTGATCATTATTGAAGATACTTGACCGACACCTTTCTTATGTTATTGTTAATCTAAGAATAATCCTCTAATAAGGTTATTACCATTAAACCCACACTTTCTAAAGAAAGTTCGGGTATATTGTTGTTACCCCGTTCCGTCTGCCTGTCCGTCCGTCCGTCCGTCCGTCTGTCACGTTTTACTTTCTCAAACTGCTCTTACATCTTATAAACCAGCAAACTGAACTCTTGGAGTATGATTTCGGGTGTCATGTTGTTTTGTAAACAGGTTTCAAAAATTCTCTGGTAGTCCTGGGGGTCAAATAATTGGTAAAAAATGACGTTCTTTGACAAAAAACCTTCTTCCTCGAACTCCTTTTACATTTTCAACAGTAGACAAATGATCTCTTGGAATATGTTTTGGGGTGTCTTATAGATGCGCAATAAGGTTTCGGAAATTTCAATTTTGTCCTGGGGGTCATTAAATGGCTGAAAAATGACGTTTTTTTACAAAAAGTCTGGTTTCAAAAAACGTCAATTTCTTTTTGCAGTAGCCAAATGATCTTCTAGAATATGATTTGGGGTGTCATGTTGATGTGTAATCATGTTTCAGAATTTTTGTTTTTGTCACGTGGGTTGTGGTCATAAAAAATGACGTTTTTTGGCCAAAAAAATATGTTTCCCAGAACTCTTCTTACAATTTACGCAGTAGCTATGTCATCTCTTGAGATATGATAGGGGCTGTCCTATAGGTGTGCAATAAGGTTTTAAAAATTTAAATTTCATCCAGGGACTCAAATAGTAGCAGAAAACTGACGTTTATCACTCCTAAAAAAACCTACTTCCCAGAACTCCTCTCATGATTTAATGAATAGCCATATCATATCTTGGGGTATGATAGGGGCTGGCCTTTAGTTGTGCAATAAGGTTTTAAAAATTTAAATTTTATCCAGGGAATCAAATAGTAGCTGAAAATAGACGTTTATCACTCCTAATAAAAACCTACTTCCCAGAACTCATCTCATGATTTAATGAATAGCCACATCATCTATAGGGATGTAACAGGGGCTGAGCCATAGATATGCAATAAGGTTTTAGAAATATAAATTTGATTCTGAGGGTCAATACTATCTGCAAAATGATGTTCCGTCCCATGAAAAAACCTTATTCCTGGACCTCCTCTTTTATCTTGTGAATGAAATAACGAACCATAAGATGCAGAAGGAGGAAGAATATATACAATTATGCTTTAGAGGTGGGGATCACAAGCATTTTTTTCAAGTTATTTGATTATTTCTGATATTGGGAGGGTGGGGTAGGGTTAAGGTGACCCCCAGAGGCCATGACCTACTAATACCACAAAAAGATTTGCCTTGACATGGTCATGGTTTAAGAAACAGAAATATATATGGTTTAGGAGTGGGGATTTCGATGATTTTGAGGATATTTTAAAAATATTCAGAGTCTCTTCTCACATTTTTACAGTAGCAAAATCATTTCTTGATTGGTATTTTTCTGTATGATGTCAGATATACATAAAGAGATTTTGGAAATTGCTTTTTAATCTTAAAGATAAACAAAATGTTAAAATGTAATTGTAGAAATTGTAAAGTCAGTCAACAAAAACCTAGAGCTTGCTGTAAAAAACAAAGCAGGGTCAACATTGGGCTAGGGCTAGGAATTACACTACATATGAATAAGATAGATTTCTTGATTAGTTCCAACTCTGGAAAGTCACTGGGCGTCTCAAAGGGGGCATAACCTGTATACATGTACCAATTGATGTGCAATGACACAAGGAGGAAGAAGAAATATGGTCTAGGGGTGGGGATCTCAACAGTTATTAAAATGTATTATCATTTCCTATTTCAGAGGGGGGGGGGAGTTATTTAAAAACAACTCCAGGGGGTGGGGGAATAACCCAAGGGGCAGGGGCCAATTTGTCTTAAATGTATCTTGAATGATCAGCAGAATTGGACAGAATGATCACTATAGGGCATCTGTAGAGTGGGGCCCTAAATAGTAACAAAATCAGTCTATTGATAATATGTTATACATGTATTTAGAAATGTCTTTATTTTCAAAATGATTAACAAATTGATCAGTCAAAATGAGTTATAAATAACCGATTGGCAATTCTGCAATTGATTGCATGATCCCTAGTATAATATCACATGTACTTTTTTTTATATATAATTATAGTACATGTATGTTAACAATCAGGATTAAAATGCACAAATTTTCATGAGTCATAAATCTTGACATACCATATATCTCTTGACAAAAAAGAATAAGCAATTTAAAATAAAAGAAAATTAGTCATTAACTCTTTTTCTATTACTGGTGTATGATAATGGGGTAGGGGGTATAATGGGAAAAAAAGCTGCAGCATGCCTTCATTCTCACTAGAAATGTATATCTAATCCACACATCCTGGGGATGGGGAACGTTTATGATCAATTCTATGTAAGAATCAAAATTCGGTGGCCACGCATAGTCATGGATTTTCTTCATACTTAACAATTTAATAGACTTTTATGAGTAAAAAAGCCTAACACCATTTATTTGTTGCTATGTGGTCCCATTGCAATGGTAACAGAGGGTAAAGATGTAAAAATGGCATTTTAATGCTTATTTGAGAACATACTGTGAGTAATGTGCACAACTTGGGGGTTTCCAGGGTAGAATATATTATTAAGAATAGTTGTCATTTTTCAAAAGAAAGGAAAACATTCACGGAGAAACGCATATTTTTAGAGCGTTTCCATGGTTACTAAACAGAAATTAAAAAAATATGTTTTCTTCATTTAATTTGAATAAAAAGAGCAAATCTTGGATATTTTGGTAAACGCTATTATGATTGTGCAATTAAAAATTTAAAATGAAAATTCAGATCCGTTGCTATGGTAACAAGCTGAAGAATAAGGTAAATTATAATATTTTTAGGCATATTTGAATGGATATTAGTCACATATAATGAATAAATATATAAAATCAATTGGTGAGAAAAAATCAATTATGTCCTTAATTTTAATGACACTTGAAAAATATCTGACATTTTTTAAAAATAACAATTTCTCAGTTTTTCCTATTTCTTGGCCTTGTTACCATAGCAAGGAATGTCAATTTTCATAATAATTCTCCCTATTATAACTCATATAAACATGATATTTAATACCCAAATTTAATACAAAATAGGGTCAATATGGAGTCAACTTAATAGTGTAAGTCTGACAAATGAAAAAATAAAA
>CM065924.1:0-17183 GCA_033439105.1 Magallana nippona | reverse complement strand
ATATCCCTATTGCTGGTCAAAAGTAAAAAACAATGGGCTAATTTGATTGGTCAATTACTAAAGATTATTTAATTCCTTATGCTAGGTAAGGGACCACAATGCAAAGCCCAAGAAGGAGATGAGGGGCCACAATACAAATTCAAGATGGCACTGGTCTAATACTTTACAGAAATTAATAAATATTAAACAAAGTTTAATCACACTTAAACATGAAAAATGAATTTAAGACCTGAATGCAGAAGCAATATAGCATATTGTACTTGAAGTATAGGTAATTTACTAAAGTGTAAATAAAGCATAAGTTGTATAAGTCAACTAAAATTATGATGTAGTATATATTTAAATTATATATTAGTATATTAGAATGCCTTGCTCATTCTAACCCTGCAACTAGCTGGTATACCTATTTGATAACCAGTAGTACACTACAGCCAATGCGGATCACGTATATTCCCACGACCCCGTGATGGTGTTTTAATCCTTTCCTCGATACACCGTCGCGGTATTATCATCGCAGTGATCGCGGGGCCACAAGTTTACCGCGATGGTGTAAGACACCGTAACTGATGTGTGTTCGGTCTCAAGGATTAAATCGAGAAGAAAAAACACGCTAATTGTTTCCTATTTAATTTTTGTTCGAATTGAAATATAGATATTATAAGAGGAAAAATTCATTACTTTCTTGGAATTGTTTTAAACAAGAACTTCTATAAAACTATTGCTACATGTTTTTTAATTTTGTTAAGATTGTACAAGAGGCCCAAACATAACAATGTATTAAGCAATTCATGCATATATGTGTACTTGAAAATTAGTAATCATATTTTAATGTATTATTTTTTCTTATGATGAGTAGAAAATATGCTGCACATTTAAATAAAAAAAAATATTACGCAACAAACTATTATGAGATCGCTACCGTAGGCATCAACTCAACATGTATGTTTTCCCCCCTAAATATTAAATCTGACTCTTGTATAACTACTCTCCGCTCTCTCTCTCTCTCTCTCTCTCTCTCCTCTCTCTCTCTCTCTCTCTCTCTCTCTCTCTCTCTAAAACACTCACTCTCCCTCTATCTGTTGTTTTAAATAACTAAGATTTTATGTAAGGTATTAATACACATAGACGTTTACAGACAAAAAAAAACTAGATCGATGCTGTCATTAGACAGTAATACCTGCACCAAGTGTTTGCCTCTAAATTACACTCTCTTGTACCAGTTTTAGTCAAAAAGAAGGCCACATGCAATATCCGGTACTTTTTAAAAATTATAATTTTCATAAATGCCGAGTTCACATCCCATAATACACAAATTGCCTTTATGTACAATTTGGGGTTGAACTGTTTGCATGTGAATTTTACATTAACGAATAATCTAAACGTTTCATGTCATAGAAAGTATGGTCTATATAATTATTACAAACAAAATTAAATTATGCCCACCCACCCCACCCTCCCCTGGCTGTTGCCTGCTTTATATATGCTTTTGTATGCCAACATCATTGTGTGCGTGGATTTAGAGAAAGGGTGGGGGTGAGAAATCCAGCCCCCCCCCCCCCCCCCCAAAAAAAAAAACAAGAGGCCCATGGGCCACATCGCTCACCTGAGCAAAATGGCAAACTACGTTGACCTAAAACACTTTAAATAATTAAGAACAGTAAAATTTAATATTTATCAAAGTTAAGTACCGGTACCATAATTTTCTGATGTAAGACTCAATATTTCATAAAGGGGTAGGGGTGAAAATATACTGCGATATATAAATTATATATAACACCGGTATATTATTTCTTGCAGTTTTTGCACATATGTGAACAGTATTAGCTCTTAAAAGATAAAAAAAAATTCATACATTTTCTAAGACGTATATCAGTTTAAAAATCAGCACCTATTGTGGGCCTACCTTATCGGGTGTAATCATAATTTGAACATGTTGAATCTACACAATTAAAGGATGCCAACATTTTATTTCATTAATATTTTGTCTTAGAGGTCATGCAATACATATCTATTTTATATGATGAAAATACTGGAAAAGGTAGTTACCATTTACCTGCAATATTTCTTGTTTGGTTTATTGGTATTTATGAAAAAAAAATCGAACTTAAATTAGTGTAATTTCCATTTTCCACATCTAAGTGAATATTTTTGTGTGTTTATTTAAGATGCCAAGCTATGTGAATATACCATGCCGATGAGATACATTTCATTTTCACAGCTCGTATCTCATATGTGAAAGTTAACAAAGATTGACGGACAGAGGATCGCCAGATAGTCTGGAAGCCAGTGGCATACTCTAAAACCTGGCCTGGCCTGGCCCCATTGGCCTGGCCTGGCCTCAAAGTTGGCCTGGCCTCACTTTTGGCCTCAAATTTGGCTTGGCCCCAAATTTTGGCCTGGCCTCAAAAATTGGCCTGGCCTCAAATTTGGCCTCTTCAAAAATTTTTGGCCTCAATTTTATTTTTTTATTTTCTTTACACATATGTTGATTGTATTGATTTTTTATTGATTTATGTTTAATACACTTAAAACATCACACTAAATAGCTTTTAGAGTCTTATTGTGATAGTTTTTTTGAAACATACATGTATATATGACTACAGGTATGAGTGATTGATTCTGAATTTTTTCTTCAGATTTTGAAACAGTCTGTTTTTAAATTCCAAAGTACTTTAAGAATGTATTACTGCCATTGTATTCCACCATGGCATGTTTTTTTCAATGTACTTAATTAACTTAAACTGCTATCAGGATCGGACAAATACCTGTGTGAGAAAAAAAATAATGACAGAGACGAATTTGTTTATTCTAACCAACATTAAAGGTCACAACAGGTTATGCTGTGTTCAAATTCTGATATCGAAGTTACCCTATAGGGGAAAAGTTGTTTCCTAAATATACAAACAACACATGCATGAAACTACTCTAATATAGGGGTGATGATTAATGACCATCACTGAATCAAGTTATCGGAGGATACAATGTTGCAGTCATTCACAAATGACATTAATTAAATTAGACCGTGTGAAATGTTGAAGGCAATTAATCTGACCCCAATAAAGCGACAGAGGAGGCTGATATCGAATTTCTACTGGGGAGGGAAATTTGGGTTTGATTGGTGTTGACAGGTAATGTAAGCGAACTCAGTCTGGCGTTTTTAAAGCGCATTGCATGTGGATAGAGATTTGATGTTATGAATCAGTTTACAAATGTTTGAGATATTTATTTATCCATCAAACAGGTCAGTCTCTTTTAAAATGATGTTTTACTTTATTATTCTGATATCTCTATTCTACTTTTTGAAGTGGGGAAGGGGGTTGCGTCTCTGAATTTTAATGCCGATAGCTTCAGTATTGGGCATAATTCATTCCTTGGCAATAAAAGAGCAGTGTTGCACATGCATATCCTATGTGCAAACTTGAAGAAAATCAATTAAAACTCAATCAGCCAGGTCACCTATTATTAAAAAAATTCTCTTAAACATTTAAAAATCAATAAAAATTCAATGAAAACTCTTTGAAAATGTAAGAGAAAAATTTTTTAATATGAGGCCAAAAATTTTTGAAGAGGCCAAATTTGGGGCCAGGCCAAAATTTGAGGCCAGGCCAAAATTTGGGGCCAGGCCAAATTTGAGGCCAAAAGTGAGGCCAGGCCAACTTTGAGGCCAGGCCAGGCCAATGAGGCCAGGCCAGGCCAGGCCAGGTTTTAGAGTATGCCGAAGCCAGTTCGCAGTTTTGAACTCTGTGGCAAAAGTTGCTAAGGCTACAGTCAAAAACTTAATTTGTCTTCCCTAAAATAATTGTTTACCTTGTGTAAACTTGTTTGACGTTTTATGACCTTACTCACTTGATCAATGAAAACATTCGACTGGAAAATGTTGTCATGTGATGTGTTAAAAAGCTATATAATTTAATGTATTGCCAGGCATACAGGTATCAGTTTTGTACCAAGGCCCATCAATTATTTCAGCTTTCCCTCAAAAACAACAAACGGCTACAAACCAAGATGATTTTCTGCTGCAATAATTTCTTAAACATAATGATAAAGCAGATATCCTCATAATTATAATGTGTCAGAACTGTTTAAAAGGCGTTTTCATTTACTCTTTTGAAAACTACCAAAATTGTTGCAGATTTCATATAATTCATCAAATGAGAAGGGACCCCATAAAGTAGTTATAGCACATCACCCTTTTGATTTTTCTGTACACAAGTATTTAATGTTTAACAAGACAATTCTAATGATCATCAAACATTTAAGCGTTAGTCGTAGAATTATAGGCAACTTTTAAAAATTTATCCAATTTTTAATTTCAGTTTTTTAATGTATTCATACAATATATAGATAAAATGTTTTGTAATTGAGTTAGCCAAGTGACACAAAATCAGTTTATGCACTTGTGTATTTTGGAGGAATTAGTCCTACCCTATGACCCAATTACAACCGTTAGGTAGAGGATCTTTTTAATTTTGATAACTGTAAACAAACGGTTTTGCATTAATTTGTGAAAAGTTATTAACTAATTACAAGTTACCTACTAACTGTAGTATCAAAACGAAATGTAATAAATATCGATTGTAATTTTCAATGCACGGTATGTGTTTGCATCACCCGTATTTATAATATTTATAACCTCTCGAGATAAGACAGTCGCGAGTGATTAATCTCAACAGGGTTTAACTTAGGCTGTGAAAACGTCTTTTCAAATTCATAACATCGTTTTATTGTCTTTGGATTTAATTTACACGATTATGAACTCAGAATACATGGCTACTTCAAAGTCTCTTTCGGAGGAAATTTCGGCGAAGTTACCGATCAAAAATCGATTATTTCAACCAAAGTCGCCCCCTTGTTTGGTCCTTGTTGACACTCAATTAGAAATTAACAAACAATAAAAACAGAGGGAAAATGCACTTAAGTACGTTGTTAATGCATCAGATTTTATGATTTTCGCAGGTAAACAATCAACTGCCTATTAACCGAAGTCTATGTTCCAAATACCAGAATAATGAATACAGCTATACAGGCGATCGTTCCCCAAGTTAAAAAGCAAAATGAAATGAAAATCAAAACAAGCTAAAACCACCGTCACAAGTGAAAATGACAACGCGTTGAAATATTTAACCTCAATTTACTTTACAATAATCGGCACCAATATATCTTCCTTGTTTCATAGTGAATGTTGCACAACAAACATGGATGCTACAAACAAAGAACCTCGTTTTCGAGATGCGGTAGACTGGCAATGCCTGTCATGAGATCAGTCTATCGTACAAAATTGCCAGTCTACGAAAAATGGAATAACGAACCGCTTTATTAGTATTTTCGTAATTAGCTCAAATTTGAATCATAATTAGCCCTTAATTTTTGCAATTTATATTTTCCTTTTATTAAGGATGATTTATGATAAATTACGTTAAGATTAACTCAGTAGTTCTTGAGAAGAAGATTTTTTAAAATGCACCCCCCTTTTTTACAGTTTCGATGTTTTCTCCGCTTTGAATACAATCTGGCCTTTTATTTTTGCAATTTATATTCACCTTCTTATAAGGATGATTTGTGCCAAATTTGGTTGAATTTGGCCAAGTGGTTTTAGAGAAGAAGTTCAAAATGTAAAAAGTTTACAGACGGACAGACGGACGGACGGACGGACGGACAGACGGACGGACAGACGGACGACGGACAAAAGGTGATCAGAATAGCTCACTTGAGCTTTCAGCTCAGGTGAGCTAAAAATCATTTATGTAGTCCTTAATTTTTGCAATTTATATTTTCCTTTTATTAAGGATGATTTATGATAAATTACGTTAAGATTAACTCAGTAGTTCTTGAGAAGAAGATTTTTTAAAATGCACCCCCCTTTTTTACAGTTTCGATGTTTTCTCCGCTTTGAATACAATCTGGCCTTTTATTTTTGCAATTTATATTCACCTTCTTATAAGGATGATTTGTGCCAAATTTGGTTGAATTTGGCCAAGTGGTTTTAGAGAAGAAGTTCAAAATGTAAAAAGTTTACAGACGGACAGACGGACGGACGGACGGACGGACAGACAGACGGACGACGGACAAAAGGTGATCAGAATAGCTCACTTGAGCTTTCAGCTCAGGTGAGCTAAAAATCATTTATGTAGTAAAATTACCAAAAGTAAACCTCAGACTACAATCCCCCCCCCCCCCCCCCCCCCAATTTAAGACCTGAATGCAGAAGCAATATAGCATATAGCATCATATAGTGATCATTCTGTCCAATTCCGCTGATCATGTCAAGATACATTTAAGACAAATTGGCCCCTGCCCCTTGGGTTATTTGGGTTATTCCCCCACCCCCTGGAGTTGTTTTTAAACAACCACCCCCCCCCCCCTCCTCTGAAATAGGAAATGATAATACATTTTAATAACTGTTGAGATCCCCATCCCTAGACCATATTTATTCTTCCTCCTTGTGTCATTGCACATCAATTCGTACATGTATATAGGTTATGCCCCCTTTGAGATGCCCAGTGTCACTTTCCAGAGTTGGAACTAATCTAGTAATCTTTCTTATTCATATGTAGTGTAATTCCTAGCCCTAGCCCAATGTTAATTGACCCTGCTTTGTTTTTTACAGCAAGCTCTAGGTTTTTGTTGACTGACTTTACAATTTCTACAATTACATATTATACAATTATGGACTTCATTGTAGGTCGATATGTGGTTATATGGACCCATGTCAAGTGATATCGACCGAAGACACAGAAAGTGATATCGACCGAGCTTGCGAGGTCGATATCACTTTATGTGTCTGAGGTCGATATCACTTGACATGGGTCCATATAACCACATATTGACTGTTCAATGAAGTCCATAAGTGTTATATTATATAATCACTCGCAGAACAGTTATGGCTGTCAAGAATTTCATTTAGACTAAAAAATCAGGGCATTGTACATTGTAACGTGAAAATAATCTGCTATCCTTTAAAAAACTAAACGCATCAATTGCCAATTAAAGCTATCATTATTTTAATAATCAGTACTGAAATATGATATTATTTACAATGCCGTCATCATTTTTAATAAAAAAAAAAAGCCTACTGTACATACTGTATAGAAGTGAAAGGCATAGCTTACTATGACGTCATCTGCCTCTTGATGACGCAGTAAGTGAACGGAGAGTAGGCTGTCAATATTAGTTTTACAACGAACATTATCTACAGATTATAGATAAAAGGAAAAAGATAGAAGAATATTTCGCAAAATATTATTTTTAATATTCTGTATTTAAAAATTCCTGTTGGTACAATGTCTTTACAATACCTATTTTTGTTGATACTGCCGAGTCGTGCGATATCACATTCCATGGACGCGCTTTCGCGTCGATATCGGAAAAGGACGAATGTAACGTGATGTACTTTCAGCCAATGAAAATGACGAAAATTATTGTCTTATATAATATAACATTTTGTTTATCTTTAAGATTAAAAAGCAATTTCCAAAATCTCATTATGTACATCTCACATCATACAGAAAAATACCAATCAAGAAATGATTTTGCTACTGTAAAAATGTGAGAAGAAACTCTGAATCTCCCCCCCGAAAACATGAATAGTTGAATATTTACTCCTAAACTCCTAAACCATATATATTTTTGTTTCTTGAACCATGACCATGTCGAGGCAAATCTTTTTGTGGTATTAGTAGGTCATGGCCTCTGGGGGTCACCTTAACCCCACCCCACCCTTCCAATATCAGAAATGATTAAATAACTTGAAAAAAATGCTTGTGATCCCCACCCCTAAAGCATAATTTTATATATTCTTCCTCCTTATGCATCTTATGGTACGTTATTTCAATCACAAGATATATCCCTATAGATGATGTGGCTATTCATTAAATCATGAGAGGAGTTCTGGGAAGTAGGTTTTTTTTAGGAGTGATAAACATCAATTTTCAGCTACTATTTGACTCCCTGGATAAAATTTAAATTTTTAAAACCTTATTGCAAGAGATGATTTGTCTACTGTTCAAAATGTAAAAGGAGTTCGAGGAAGAAGGCTTTTTGTCAAAAAACGTCATTTTTTACCAATAATTTGACCCCCAGGACTACCAGTGAATTTTTGAAACCTGTTTACAAAACAACATGACACTCCAAATCATACTCCAAGAGTTCAGTTTGCTGGTTTATAAGATGTAAGAGCAGTTTGAGAAAGTAAAACGTGACAGACGGACGGACGGACGGACAGGCAGACAGAACAGGGTAACAACAATATACCCGAACTTTCTTTAGAAAGTGCGGGTATAAATATTAAAGGAGTTTGATATCTGTAATAACGCGTTTTCATATGAAGGCGACCAAAATATTGTACACGCTTTCGATCTTAAAGATAGGTAGACCGTCTATAGTTGGTCTATATTCGAACACAAAATAATGCATAATTCAGCATGTTCAGACAGGCACATTAAAAATCAGTTGTCCCTGTGTATACGCGTGTGAACAACTCTTACATAACACTTCCTGTCTGTGACAGCACCCATGCTCTGACCACATGCCATGAGAAATTTTATAGAATGTTGAGACATCTTTCATACTTCTCTCTCTCTCTCTCTCTCTCTCTCTCTCTCTCTCTCTCTCTCTCTACTTCTCTCTCTCTCTCTCTCTCTCTCTCTCTCTCTCTCTCTCTCTCTCTCTCTCTCTCTCTCTCTCTCTTATTTCAAATAGCTCATATTCTATGTGAACTGATACAGTTACATGTAGCCGTTACAGCAATCTGATTAAAATGCCGATCTATACATAAGCGCACATGCTGTCGAAATGGGCGTTTTCAGAAATATATTATATGCGCTTTTGATATTTATCGCATGAAGATAAATTTTTCTTGATTCAGACAGGTACATTGAAATCACAAGAACAGCACAATTTAAAGATATGTTCTCCCTGCATTTTCACGTGTGTATAACTATTACATAACACTTTGTGTCTGTGAAAGCACCCGTGCTTTGACATGTGCCGTGAGAAATCTTATCGAATTTTGGAACTACTCTCTCTCTCTCTCTCTCAAATCAAAATATATATAATTCTATGAAATTTGAGAATTAAAACTTTCTTAAGTTAAGCATAAAGTTCATTCAAACAATCGAATTTTTACCATTTTAAAAAGTCCACCAGGTATACCGGTATATAAAATCTATGTTCTCAATTACTATCTCCATTCCTGATAAACCCTGGTTATAGTTTGTTTGTTAATTGTATTTTAATCCAGCGTGCCGTTTAAGAATATCATTAAGAGGTTATTTTAAAGATGTATTTTCTAAACTCTGTGTTATAAATATGTAGAAGAAATTAACTTTTAATTTAAATTAAATACAAATTTTCATATGTTTGAAATTAAATTATTCTATTAAGAAAATTTCGCTGGTTGTAAGAACAGACTATACACTTCTATTAAGCGGACCCCAAGTCACACTAATTGCTGCAGGTCACCAATACCGACGGCAGCCACCCGAATTCTGTATACTCAAACTGTATACGTAATGTTACGCAATTCCCCGTCCTCAGTTGGTCAACAGACACTTTGCTAAATTTTAACAAGTGATGAATTCCCAAGATTATATGATCATACATATCTTCAAATCCCGGGTTTTGAACGATCAACATATATTTTTGGCGACCAACTGAACATCATGCTTTTGTTAAATCGGATAGGAAAGTCAGTTTTAAAATACACACAATTTTAGCATTAACATTATTTATCTACATGTACTTTGTTGTTCATTAAACAAATTCTTTAAACGTATTTAAGAGAAATGATGAAGTGTAAGAAATATGTTTTAAAGCTAAGAATTAATTATGAAAAAATGAAAATGAAACACCAATTATTATTCCCGTTCCCGAGGCTAAATAAGATACTATGGTGAAATGTTTTATTAAATGAATTAATTGATAGCCGATAACTGTCAACGATGAATGTGCCAAAAACAAATATTTAACGCTATCGGAAGTATACAAAATTCTCTATTAGTATAATTACACGTTCCTTTTACTTTCCCCACTTTTTTAAATAGTAAATTGAACAATCAACTCCATTTATAAAACAAATGAATATGAATTAATAATCACTAATTCCCTCAATTACACTTCCCCTGTTAGAAGAAATTGGGGGAGGTAACTCGCGTTAAAAACAAGAACAGTTTTCACCTGAGACTGGTTCCACAATACTGCGACGGTGTAGACAAGGTGGGATGCGGGGTTTTACCTGAGTTACCCAAGCTAAACCGCGACCAATTTCACACCACGAGGACTCGCGGTAAATAAGCAAATCGCATTGACCATAGTGTACATACAGCGTACATTTAAAACTAATCCACACTTAACATTTTAAATAAGAAAGTTGTTAAAAATACTTAATTTTATGTGCAAAACACATCTGTTGACAGCAGACAAGTATATATGAACAAGCTACACAACTCAATTGACTTTGAGTAAAAAATGAACAATGACTACAACTAATATAATATTATATTAATCCTTATGTTAATTAATTACAAGCACATTAAGTAAAACTTACTTAATAAAATCATCCACTTTCAAAATCAACTCAATGTCAGAAGGAGTACAATGTACCAGTCTTCTGAATGAGACAGATATATGATCTTCTAGGTAACCATGCTATGCCAAAGCCAAGAACAATGTTTTACTTTAAGGGTCTGAAATTAAAAACAACATCAATTTTAACAAATAAAATTGTTATCACTTTATTTCAGCTAGCAATAATTATAAAGCAGACAAAAATTTATCGATTATCATCTCATTGGATTAAAGAACCCACGAACACATATGATAGTTTTTTATCAAGGTGGTATGGGACTCTTCCATGTTGTGACATACTATTTATCAAAGTAAACAATAAAATCAATTGTAATAAATGATTTTGTTCCCACAGTTGTCACCTTACAACGTAGCGCACTGGGTTAGAGGGTTCACTACGAATCAGTAAGTCACGCGTGGGATTTTAAAATTTTTTTACCTTTCCAAAAACTTTTAAAACATGTTTTTTGGTTAAAAATATAGTAAAATTTACAAATTCTAAACTTGTGAAAGCATTTTAATTATAATGTACTTTTATCCATATTATTATTGACAAATTTCCCATATACCATCTTAAGTGATTTTAAAATACTGCATTATCAGTTATTTACAAATTTAAGTTTATACAATCATTTCACACTCACAGTGAGAAATCGTTAGCTGAGAATGTAGATGGGTTCTTTTTAAATATATCCATTTGTGCTAAACATGGATAAACAATCATTGATTGTATATACAAGTATCAAATATTTCGACCAAACCCTGAACATTTTTTTTTTCAAAGTGTGTTAATATTGACGATATCAACACACTTTGAAAAAAAAAAACAATCTTTTTTCAAAGTGCGTTGAACTGGTCCCAAAATTAACGCACTTTGAAAATTATTTTCAAAGTGCATAATTTTTCAAAGTGCGTTGTAACATAGCTTAGATCTTGCTTCCAACAAAGTTCCTAAAATTTACAAAAAAATGATATCGATAATGATATTACTGTGTAACTTAGGTGTAAATCCCTCCCCCCTTCTGCATAAATAACCACTTTTATGGTAGTGACGGTCAGACGAGCACAATTTTTCAGGTACCCAATAACAAATACAACAGCATAATTCTTTTTTTCATTCAGATTCATTTCTACTATCATTAAGGTATATTCATCAAATGGGTCTAGATGCATTGGTTTTACGGGTACTTGAACATTTCTTCAATACAGCACATATCTTCATAAACTTAAATTGACATGTATGAAATGTGTCAAGATCCAGCTGTAATCAAGTGGAAATTTATATGGTAAATTAAATTCCTACCACTCAACAGAAATTTTACTGCTGGAAACTATATGCTCAGCTCACTGACACTGCTAGAATTACGTCCTGTATTCCTCTATTCTTTCATAGGCATTTTCTCTCTTTTTTCTTCTTAGATTCAATATTTTTGTTCGGATCAAATGGATTTTTTTCTGCTTTGGAAAATCTTTCAGTATTTCTGGATATCTCAGTATGAAGTTACGTATATCACTGGCAACTGTGAAGAATCATAAAAACAAAAGATTATTAACATTTTATAAAAGCATAACATGAAGATTACATAGAACAAGACTGAGTTTAGTTTAAAGGAGGAAGATTTTGTACAGCTTGTCATTTCCATTAATTCAGTTTTAGGAGGAAGATTATAACTTTTTAAAGTTACACATTATATTAATATAACAGTAACAATATATCGTTAAATTCGTTATAATTGAGATTGTTATAAATATATATTTACATTTTCCAGTGTCTCTGTCTGCGATAACACTACAAATCGATTTTGTACTATACAGCCCAATAAATTCAAAAGACATATTGTTGGGGGCGCAAGAGGGCTTGCATAATTAATATTATAATATTAATTGTACAACTGCTGAAAATTATATAAATATAAGTAATAAGGAATCATTCTTTAAATATTATGAGGTGATAATTTTGGTCGGGGCATGATCAAATCTATCATAAAGCTCTTCGGGTTTTATGATAGATTTGATCACGCCCGACCGAAATTATTATCTTATAATATTCAAAGAATGATTCCTAGCTTATTCCTTAAAAAAGTTTGAAAGGATTTGCAAAAAGGGGGGTGGGGGTGGGTATCATACATGCATCTTTGAATTATAATTATATATTCTTTCCTTACATTGTTTTTGTCCTCAAGAAAAGATAGGGACAGTTTCTTAGAAATTTATATTTCATTTTTGATTTTTAGAAAAAGCAGATTTTCAACTCCAGCCCTCTCTAATATTTATAACATCTTTCATTTCTGCTTAACAGGTTTTTAACATTTAACAGTATTTTATCATTTTATCAACCACCATGCATCCATCTGTCAGCTCTGAAATTGACAAGAGGAGGAATTCTCCCAAAAATCTTTCATTCTCAATGTTTAATTATCATTTGATCAACAATACATTTAACACATACATGTGATAGTTAAGTCGAAGACCACAAAACTGTACAAGAGCCATAAAACAAGAGGCCCATGGGCCACATCGCTCACCTGAACAACAATAGCCATAATTAAATCAGCTTTATGGGGTCATATACAAAATATCTGGAGAATGTGGTAGAATAGACCCTACATGTATAAAAAGATTTTCAAATTTTCTCCAAATATTCTCCTGTTAAAAATTAAGCCCCTTTTGTAGCAGGATTATATCATATCACATATTGATCATTCCAGTTCTCAAGAAGATCTTTAACATATAAACCTTCATCAAACTTCGAACATCAACCCCTTGTGGAGCCAAAGAATTGTCCAGGGGCCACAGTCTAAACAATTAAGAATCAACAATATGTCAACATGCTTGCATATAAGTAATAACATATACCATAACATTTGAGTTTTGAAAATAATTCAATTTTTTTTCCAATGTAAAATTGGATACCTTAATGTGACCCAACTCTACCCTTAAAGATCATGATTTTGACAAACTATCAGCACTATCAGAGGTTGCTTTCATTAAAGTAACAGCTTTTCTAGGCAAATGGTTTTTTAAAGATTTTTCTCTCCTTATATACCTATGTAAAAACTTCACCCCCCACCTCCACCCCCCAAAGAACATGATTTAAACAAACTTGAATCAATACTATATGAGGTTGCTTTTACTAAATTCACAGCTTTATTGGCTGATTGGTTTTGGAGAAGATGATTTTTAAAGATTTTTCTCTATATTTTCCTATGTAAAAATTTGACCTCCTATTGTGGCCCCAACCTGCCTCCTGAGATCATGATTTGAACAAGCTTGAATCTACACCACCTTAGGATGCTTCAACACAAGTTCGGATTTTCTGGCTGAATGGTTTTTGTTTTGGGAAGAAGATTTTTAAATATCGTTCTCTATATATTCCTATTTAAAATTGGACACCCATTGTGGCCCCACCCTACCCCAAGGATTATGAGTTGAACAAACTTGAATCTATCCTACCAGAGGAAGCTTCCACACAAGTACCTGGGTTTTTTTGGCTAATTGGTTTTTGAAGATTTTCAAAGATGCTTTTCTTTATATTCCTATGTAAAAATCTGACCCCCAATTGTGGCCCAACCTTACCCCCCAGGGATCATGATTTGAACAAACTTGAATCTACACAACCTGAGGATGCCTCTACACAAGTTTCAGCTTTCCTGGTTAAATGGTTTTTGAGATGATGATTTTTAAAGATTTTTCTCTATATATTCCTATGTAAAATTGGACCCTCCACTGTGGTCCCAACCTACCCCCAAGGATCATGATTTGAACAAACTTGAATCTACACTACCTAAGGATGCTTTCACACAAATTTCAGCTTTTCTGGTCAAATGATTTTTAAGAAGAAGATTTTTAAAGATTTACTCTATATATTCCTATGCAAAAATTGGACCCCCCCCCCCCCATTGTGGCCCAACCCTACCCCCGACGATCATAATTTGAACAAACTTGAATCTACACCACCTGAGGATGCTTCAACACAAGTTTCAGCTTTTCTGGTCAAATGATTTTTAAGAAGACTTTTAAAGATTTACTCTATATATTCCTATGCATAAATTGGACCCCCCCCCCCCCCCCATTGTGGCCCCATCCTACACCCGACGATCATAATTTGAACAAACTTGAATCTACACCACCTGAGGATGCTTCCACACAAGTTTAAACTTCTCTGGCTTAATGGTTTTTGAGAAGAAGATTTTTGAAATATACCAACATATTTTCAATACTTCCTAATTACCTCCCCTTGAAAGAGGGCGTGGTCCTTCATTTTAATAAACTTGAATTCCCTTCACCCAATGATGCTTTGTGCCAAGTTTTGTTGAAATTGGCCCAGTGGTTCTGGAGAAGAAGTCGATATGTAAAAAGTTTACGGACAGACAGAGAGACAGACAAACGGACAGACGGACGCCAGACAAAAAGTGATCAGAAAACTCACTTGAGCTTTCAGCTCATGTGAGCTAAAAACTGAAATTTGGGTGAAAAAACTGTACACTGACTATCAAAAAATGCTAAAAAATGTTGCTTAAATTCTCCTGATAAGGCACCTTATTTCAAAACTAACAAATGTATATTGTTTCAAATGTCTTATTTTAAACATTGTAATAGAGTTTAGCATGCTTTAAATTTTCATATTAGTTATATAATCACAATTTTCTCATGAATCGTAAGCTCACCGCCATAGCGAAATAGAGACAAATGATGCAAATGCCTCACATTTGAAAAGACAATAATTTCTTTTATCGAAGTTTTTATTTTATGTAATAATTAATAGAACCAGATAAACTACCCAATTTGAACTCATCAGTTATGAAAAAATTAAATCACAGAAAATATAATATCTTGAAGATGGCAACACAATTTTTAGTCTTGATCCATATTAAACCGACCGTCTCTCAAATATTTTATATCTAGCATAAACCATCACGCTGCAACCATTTTCATACCTTTAGAGGTGTTCCTTAAAGATAATATTTCATACTTCCCAAATTTGATTTACTAGTACAGGTGACTCTCGATGGCTCGAAGTCCAAGGGACCAAGGAAAAACTTTGACGGATCATGAGTTCGAGTTTTAAAGAGTTCGGAATTTTCCGGGTTGACCAACGGATTTTAGTCTTACCGAATGTTATGATTAAGCCATTTATTTTAGTGCTAACCTTACGCATGTGCTTTTAATATGTTTTTTCCCCGTTAAATATACAGATCTGGACGTTTTAAAAACTAAATAGAAACAAATATTGAATAAAGTCATGATATTTATTTATTTCATTCATCTTATAATGATCAGATTCCTCAGTTAGTAACCTTGAGAACTACATATTGGACTGCGAGACGTCTTGTCGTAAACTAGATAACTGAGAATCAACCACTGTACGGGTCAACCACCAGCTGCAAGAACTTGTGACTTTATCGTTATAATAATAATGATGCTGATACATGTATGCATAATTTCTGAATTTTATAATTCAATGAGCTTTGACTTTGGCTCAAAATAATCCTTTTATCTCATAATTATTATTTTTTTAATTTTCGCTGTGTCTCCAAAATGTCGTTAGACGGTATATGTTGATTATAGATTAGGTCAAGCTATGGTCAATCCTTGATCAATTATCACCTTGCAGGACAAGTGTCGCCTGAATAAACATCTCCTTACACGGGTCATGCGTCTTACGCCCAGAGCCATTTAAATGACCAAGTATAGGTGTTAATTCGGTAACGCTTGCATATACACAGCACTTCGAGGTATCGAGAGAAAAAAGCAATAGCTTATGAATAACGGAACTGCAGTTTAACTTCGAGGGATCAAGGGTTTCAAGAGATCAAGAGTTTAAGAAATCAAGGGTAAATTTGCTTAGTTATAAAGGGGAAAAAATCGGGACCAGAGACTCACTTTGAACAATCAAGAACTTCGAGCAATCGAAGTTCGAGCCATCAAGAGTTACCTGTACCATTATGGTTCGCATCAACAACCAAAAAAAACACGTATCCCTTGTTGCACAGACAATTGCATTTATCTCATCAACTGTGAGGTTTGCTCAAAGCAATATATTTCAACCCCAGTACATCTGCATGGTGATTATCAACATTAATCCTCACTGGCTGGACACAGAGAGGAAAGTTTTGGATAGGTAGGGAATTTTTTAATTTTATCATATTTATTTCTGCATGAGGGCACAAATACAAATATAAAATTCTAAGAATGTTTGCTTGTGTCATATTAAAAAACGGGTTTTTAATGGAAATAATATGAAAATCACAATCAGATAAAAACAGACATCTAAAAATGGTTGGATCAGGGCATTTTTGTAGGTTAGGTCGGGTTACCCTAAACACACAAATTTTTTTTAGGCCTTTTTAGGCCTCTTTGCCAGTGGTGGTCTGAAAATTACTTCGTTATATCCGTAAATTCACTATAACCGTGTTCATTATATACTGCAATTTCCGCTTTAAAAAAGAAACTTGCCGGGACATGCATAATAATTTCGTTAGAGCCGTAAATTTGTTATACCTGTGTTCATTCTATTCAAGTTTTGCTGTAACGAATAGATATAATTATCATTTTGTTGAACAGATATCAGTAACTAAAGACAGATAGTCCTCTTTAAAATTGACTAAACACAGTGACGT